>JAMZAV010006986.1:0-35930 GCA_024449915.1 Sweltsa coloradensis | reverse complement strand
TTTTTTGGGACGTATGTTAATCTGTATACCTTATGAGGCGATTTGCCCTTTTTTTTGGGCCACTTGGGGCGTCGACGGTAAGGGCCCATCCCCCAGCCGTCTGAGAGGATATTCTTTTTGGCTAACTTTCTATTTTTTTTATGTTTAAATCATGTATACTAATAGGGGCATATTTGACCTTTTTTTTGGGGGCCACTTTGGGGGCATCTGAAGGGTCAACGGCCCAACGCAGCCCGTCTGACGAGTGATATTCGTTTTTCTAGTATTTTTCCCTATATAATGACGTATGTTTGAATCATGTATACCTTATGAGGGCAGAGTTGACCTTTTTGGGGCCCACTTTGGGGGGGTCTGACGGGTCAACGGTTCATTGCACCCCGTCTGACGAGTGATATTCATTTTTGGGCTAACTTCTTCTATATTTTTTGCTTATTTTTTCAATCATGTATACTTAATAGGGGCAGATTTGCCCTTTTTTTGGGGCCCCTTTGGGGGCGTCTGACGGGTAAACGCCCAACGTGACTTGTAAGACGCGCATTTTTGAAAATGATTTGAATTTCCGCTTCTATTCCAATGGTCAAACCATATGTACCTTATGAGGGGAGATTTTATGTTGCGAGCTTTTGGGACTATAATAGATGTTGTGCGATCGAGAATGTTGGTAAAAATTTTGGCGAAGTAGATTTTTTCTTGTGGAGAGTAATTATCAGGGAATTAAGTGTTTAATGCGTTCGCTATATCCACAGGGTCTGAGAGTTTTGCGCCTTTGGGACAGTAGTGATCGGGTGCCAACTTCCCTGTTTTGCTGTGGATATATTTCCAAAGTTTTTTGGGATCATTACCTGAATGCCACACTTTTTCGTCGTGAGCCTTGCGCACCTTTCCCTTTGACCAAGTTCCTAAACTTTTTGTACTGGGTTTTCCCGCTCATCTGAAGGAGACTTCTCCCATTTACGGAACAAAGAGTCGCGGCGTCGTATAGTCTTTGATTAGAACGTTTGTGATCAAGGGTGGTCTTCTTTTGGAATTTATTTTCACTTTTGGGATTGCTGACTTGCCACAGGACCAGAATATTGCCGTCCACTTTCTCCATGCCAGTTCGGTGTTCCAATAATTAAATTCGCGTGGGAGGTGTTCCACGAACAGGTTCGATAACAGCTCCCAGTTGGCTTTGTTATAATTGAGCACCTCCGCACATATGTTTTTAGACTTTTTTGACTTGCTTTATCCGGTTGTGATGATTTTTTCACAGCACCTTAATTTTATAAACTAGGGAAACGCCAAAGTCGTTGTTAGACGAGTGAGTGAGCCATGTGTTGAGTACCCGCTAACATTACTTTTCTTCCCCCTATACCGTAGGCTTCCCTAGCCTATCATAGGCCAGAGTGGCACATTATGGCCTTACAGTTGACGTGCCCTTATACCAACTAAACTTAAAAACCCTATTATTTATACCATTCTATAAATATCTAACTTTCATGCAAATGTTCCCGGGTACTCAACACATGGCTCTCTCACTCGTCTAACAACGACTTTGGCGTTTCCCTTGTAGTATCCTTGAACACACATAACAAAAACTTGTAGAAATACAGCCAAACCTTACACACTCAAAAGAAATGAGATCTAAAAAAGGGCCAAGCTCATCTACCCTTCCACATTTGCGCATTCTTAATTCATAAACGTACAGTGTCCCATAACAGCATCCTCGAAAAGCTTGGCAAAATAGAATTTGCGATTCTTAATTTAAACGTTATAGTTCATCCAAGTTCTTTTTTCTAACTAATTTAAACGTAAATATGTAAAGGTAAAGGTATGAATGATTTTTCTGGATCTTACAAAGGCCTATGACAGAATGCCCAGAGAGAGAGTTTGGGAATGCCTCCGAAAAAAGAAGATTGATATAAGATTGGTGGAAAGAGTACAGAGTATGTATGTGAAGAATGTGAGTTGCGTGGAAACTAAGGATGGCAGAACGGATTGGTTTGAAGTCAAGACAGGTCTCAGACAAGGGAGTGTACTGTCACCGATGCTCTTCAATATAGTACTCGACGAGATATTGAGGAAAGTGGAGAGAGGTGGGCTGGAGTCGTCCAGAACCTTAATATATGCTGACGATATACTCATATGGGGGAAGTAATGGGAAGAGGTACAGAAGAAAGTGGAGAAATGGAATGAACGTACTGTAACTGCATTTTCTAATCACAAACAAATGACTCGCGTACATGTTAGACTCCTTGGTCCGTGTTTCAAGACGGGTCGGAAGAGTATCCGGTTAGATCGTCGCCGGACGGGGTTAGCGCGCGCCCTAAGAGTATCCGGTTAGATCGTCGCCGGACGGGGTTAGCGCGCGCCCCCCGAGGGCGCGCGCTAACCCCGTCCGGCGACGATCTAACCGGATACTCTTCCGACCCGTCCTTAAAACACGGACCAAGGAGTCTAACATGTACGCGAGTCATTGGGACCGCACTAAACCTAAAGGCGAAATGAAAGTAAAGGTCGCGGCGCGAGCCCGGCCCACAGAGGGGAGACGGCCGCGCGCCGGAAGGCCGCGGCCAGCATCCCGGGGCGTCTCGTTGTCACTGCGACACTTGTTTGTCACTTCTGACCTGACTTGTATGTAACTTTAAAACTTTATATCTAGAGCTAACATCTAGATTACGAAATATCTAACTTGTAACGTTATCGATTAGTTTCCTGTATTGTTAAATAGCTATAATGACTATAAGCCGCCATCTTAAATGTTTCAAAGAACTTCACAATAGAATACACCCACACACAGGGCTTCGGCTCTAGGTGGGTCTTCTTCTTGCACCTATAAAACCGGCTATATTTACTTGTGTTATGTATACTGTATACTGAAGAAGAAGAATAAAGTCTTATCTTATCTTATCTTATCTTAAGACAATTTAAATGATATTTAAATAATATTTGTTTCCCGCCTTTTAAATTGTATAATTGTTTTGAATAATTAATTGCCTTTAAATAATAACATTAACGATTTCTTTTAAAAATGTATAATTAATATTGTCAAACTTCTACGTGAATTTGTATTTCAAACTGCGCGCCAATGCACCGCCACGCAGATGATATGCCTCCGCCAACCAAACATTTATAGTGCAACAGTTGGCAATGCGCAAACAGCTGATCGTGGACAACAAAAATTATTTCTGATGTGCGGGATATTTATTCTCTGGGGATTTTCCATAAGGTCACACGTGCCGCCGGTGCATACGAACTCAACAACATACGTAAGCACGTACGCAGTGCAATTGTGATTTGCAAGTTTTCAACCAATAGGAGACCAGCATGGATCCTTCTAGAACACAGATACCAAGCTCTTGCAAACACTGACTTCACTTCGATCTTGGGACCACTAGCGCACGTTTGTGTGAGAAAGAAGCTGGAGATTTTCCTTTGTCCTCGGGGAAGGACGCACCTACCTGGGTGTTCGGTCTACTCGCAGCCTACTTTTGGATTTGGAATTGGGGTTTTCCGACTACGAGAGGCCTAGCCTAGGCCAACAATCTACTGGTGTCGTCTGATTCCACGAGGCCTACATAGTTCATAGTTAGTTCATAGTTCAGTTCTTTATTGTACACAGGTATTATGTGTGATAACACTTATAAATGGTACATAGTCAGCAAATTATTGGTTACAGTAAACATTTACAGTAAAGCATTAGCTTACACGGTAATACAATTAAAATTACATTCGAATTCGCTTTTGAGCTAACACAGATGGCTATCACAGATACAGATGAACATGCTTAAAATAAAATAAGATGGTGATAAGAGAAGAACTGACTGGCACAAGGTTTGTGTTCAAATAAGTCATTAATGCTGTAAAAAGCCCTTGTGGTTAAAAAGTTTTTTAAAGTATTCCTAAAATCGCGTGAGTTTTCAATTTCGGTAATATGTTTAGGAAGAATATTATAAATCTTTGCGCCGAGGAAGTCTGGACTCTTTTCAGTTAACTCTAATCTGCGAGGCAGGACTTGTACATTCTCACGGTTTCTGGTGTGATGACTGTGGATGTTGCTGTTAATTTTGAGTCTCCCCAGGTTAGACTTGATGTGGCAGGCGACTTCGAGGATGTAAAGGCTGGCAACTGTTAAAATATTTAGTTCATAAAAAAACTGCCGACATGATTGCCTATTGCTAACTTGAAGTAAAATTCTGATTGCTTTTTTTTTGAAGGATAAAAATCTTATTAAAATTGCGAATAGAAGAAGAGCCCCATAGTAATATGCCGTATCTTATAAGCGATTCAAAGTAGGCATGGTAAACACAAAGTGCTGCTTCAAGTGAGATACATTGTTTAATGACCCTAATTGCAAAGCAAGCTCTGCTCAGTCTACTAGCTAATTTGTCTGTATGAGATTGCCAGTCCAAGCTTTTGTCAATACAGAGACCAAGAAAGTCGAGCTCGTCACACTGCGACAATAGAATGCCATTTAGCCAAACTGGAAATACAGTTGGTGTCCTGGTAGCTTGACGTGGATGAATAGACATAAGGTGAGTTTTCTCTGCATTCATAACAAGGCTCTTCCTGCTTATCCAATTGGAAATGCGGCAAGTGGCTTGATTGGCCATTTCGGTCAAAGCATCGCTTTTCGCTTCCTTAGCGAGATGGTGAAATCGTCCGCAAACATAATCACAATAGCTTCAGGGACTGCACCAGGAAGATCATTAATATAAACAATGAACATGATGGGGCCCAAGACGGAGCCCTGGGAACCCCATGTTGATCACCCTATTGGTTGACCTGGAAACAAGTTGACGTCCATCGATCTGGCTGGTGACTTCAACGAACTGACTTCTGCCGCTCAGATACGATCGAAACCAGTTGAGTACAACGCCCCGAATGCCATAAGTCTCCATTACCAAAAGCAGCTTTTCATGGTGAACTAAATCAAATGCTTTAGACATGCCGCAATAAATGGTTAGATTGTCGTCGGCTGCCTCCAGGGAGTCCAGGATACCATGTATATAGGTCGTGACAGCTCGGGTCGTGGACAAACCTTTTCTGAAACCGAATTGGTTGGTGACTAAGTTATTGTTACCTTCGAGATAGCATACAAGTCGTTTTTTTATTAGGGTTTCAAAATTTTTTGAGACGCATGACAAGAGAGCGATTGGTCGAAAATTATTAGCATCAGTCTTATCTCCTTTCTTGTGTAAAGCTATGGTCTTGCTCTCTTTCATTCCAGCAGGGAAAATGCCCTGTTCCAAAGATGCGTTAAATATGTGAGCTAACACACCGGAAACCTGTAATGCGCATGCCTTAAGAGCAACAATGGGGATACCATCTGGGCCGGTTGAAGATTTGGCTTTGACGAGCAGATTGTATCTTGCACTTCGTGGCAGGTGATGGGTATCCAAAACATGGAGGACTGCTGCGTGTTTTCGAGTGGTGCTGGATCAGTGATAGGTCTGATAGGTGTAGTCTGACTATCCAGCAGCAAGCGAGGTGCGCTGATGAAAAAATCGTTTAGTGTCTCTGCTACATCCACAGGGTTGGTTAGCAGTTTCCCTTCATGCTTAATGTTAATATTGACGTGCTTCTTTGGGCCTGAGTCAAAAGGTTTACAGCTTCCATGTGGCTCTGCCTTTGTTGCTCGCGTTGTTAACCCATGTTCTGTAAAACAGCCCCTTGGCATGTTTGATGGATTCTTTGTAGATCTTTAGAAATTGATTGTATTCAGCTTTGCTCCGATCGTCCCTGCTAACGATAAACTTGTTGTAGAGATGAACCTTGGTAAGCCTCATATCCCGGATCTGGTCGGTGACCCAGCTCTTGAGTTTACACTTGGGCCTCGTATTTTGGAAATAGCAATATTTGTTGAGACGGGACAAAAATAAGTGGATAAAAGCGTTGTAAGCTTGGTCTACATCATGTTCCTTATAAACGAAATCCCAAGTTTCGGTCAGAAAGCTGTGAGACAGCCGCTGCAGGGCTGGCCTCTTAAGATTCCTCCGGCAAACAGTTGTTGGTACTACACAGGTGCTGTGTTCGTTGATACGTGAGTCAGCAATGCCGGATAGGCAAATGGCCGCATGATCTGATAAACCATTGTGGATTAGATCCGTAGCAAAGAAGTCTCCATTAATATTAGTAAAAATATTGTCAATTGCAGTTGCACTCTTTGCCGTAAGTCTGGTAGGTGACCGTATCAATGCCTCGTAATTGTACAGTGCAAGAGTGTTAAGTAGACTAGATGTTTCCGCATTGCAGTGCATGAAGTCAACGTTGAAGTCACCGCATATAATTGCTTTTTGACGTTTAGTACTGATAATGGAAAGAAGTATTTCCAGTTGGTTAATAAAAGCGCCGAAGTTACTGTTTGGCGCATGGTATACCGTAACCACGATGGTTTGACCGTGTTCCATGGCTAACTCAATTGCTGCGCACTCAAAGATAGACTCGATACTCAGACTTCGTCGCATGCTCTAAAATCACGGTGAGTAGGGATGTAAATGCAGGCGCCCCCGCACTTCCTAAGCTTCCTACAAAAGGCCGAGCCCAGTGTGTAGCCCAGGATTGGGTGACGCCCATAGCTTGTTCAGTGAGCCAGTGTTCAACAAGACACAATATTGGTGGATTGGCCCTGAAGCTGTCTAGCATTGCTTCAATGCTTGAAACTTGTTTGTCAAACTGCAAATATTTTGGAAAATATCGAGTCCTGTAGTTCTTGTTTTTCCCTAAGTATGCAACTGGGGTAGGCGCGGAACACGAAAAGGTGATTTGAAGAAGTACCTTGTGACTGCGTGTCCTTCGGCCAGTTTGAAGGGTCATTTCGAGTATTTGCAAGTGTTGCATCAGCACTTACCGAAATGAGGCATAGTTGCCAGGGCTCTTAGTTCAATTACCTCTGCCTTGATGTTCATCATGCTTCTTTAGGTAAGATGTCAGGTCATGTGATGTGGTTCCGACACGGAGACGCCAGACATGCAAATGAACTTTCCTTGTCTTCTCTTCTGCGGTTAGGGTGCTGTTGGCCGTGGTGTTTGCTGAACCAATGACGATTTCTCGTTTGCGGTGTTTCCCATGCTTCTGCTTATTTGCGGTTAAGTCTTCCCCACTTCGGTTGGGTGAATGAGAGGGAGGTTTAGGTATCGACTCCGATTTAGGCTTGCCAGCAGTGATTGCGTAAGAGTCTAGTTGCTTTGAGGTAGGTCTAGGCCTAGCATTGGCCTCGAAGTCTCGAGGTCTGCCTTGTAAACCCTCCTTTCCATGGTAGTCCATTACTAAACCCACAGCAGAGTCAGCGCCCGAGCCTAGGCTAGTGGGCTTGCTGACATCAGAGCTCGAAGAGAATGGATTGCTATTGGTTCCGGGTGCATGTTGAAGTGGATATTCCCGGAGCAGAATAGGCATGTCATCTGTAGTAGGCCTAGTAGTGCTTTTGGACTGCAGCATAGTCCTAGCTCCAGGCCTAGGCCTGTCCAAGTCATTTAGGTTAGTGTTTGCCTTACTTCCTTCCTCACACTGCTGAGGAGTATGCTGTAGGCCCAGGCTAATTTTCTTTGCATTGTCACTCACCCTACTGGACAAAAGGTGTAGAGATTCCTTCATGAGGGCCACCTCGTAGGCCAAATGATTTGAGGAAGTGAGGTTATGATGCACACATAGGTAACACTTCCAAAAAAGTGATGAATTAACCTGTAGAACTTTGAATGTAGACTTGTCAACATTGCTACACTTTAAATGAAATGATTTTAGGCATAAGCCATCGCATTTAACAATTAGATCGCTCTCAATAATCTTTAATTAACAGACCCACATTGAAGATGATCTTCACTGGCAGCCATCTTGGCACAGTCCTACTAAGGACGGGGACTACCTAGGGCCTACTTCCCCAGGACGTCGAGCCCCGTTGGCACCTGAATACTAGCCTACCCAGACCTACCTTCAGGCCTAACCAGGACTACGTGTGGACTAGGGCCTACAGAGGATTCTACGTCTAGGCCTAACTAGGGCCTACAATGGAAAGCGTGATCACGTAACGTAACAGTCCCACTTATTATTTTCAAGACCTAATTTGCATAGGAAACGAAAATCTAACCCTATCACGGGTACCAAAAACATTGACTTTTAAAAAAAGACAGAATTGCTGAAATTCTTCAGAAAGCGTTTTGAGAAGTAGTAATTAATAACCAATATCATTATTATAAAAGTCATTTTGACATTTGTGTAATTTTGTGTAATTTTGTGTATTTTTTAAAAAAGGGGAATTATCTTGATTTTTTGTTGAAAGTGGGACATAATAATTGCATAATGTTCTGTAATTGCATCGGGCTAAACACTGGTCCTCATTAAAGTCACCTCGAACTTGCTGATCATAAAATTTGTAGTTATAATATTTTAGAACCTTGGCTCCTGTTGGCACACCCATTATAATATTTCCTTGTTTTATCTTCATTTAAATTTAAAAATCAAAAGACAAGAGTTTCGTGCCCTCTATAACCCGAGTGGCACCCGCATTAAACCCAGCCTGACTGAAGGAAGATCAGGTAGGCCTAAGGGGTTAATTATTTAAATATTTTGTTTTTGTCATTGTTGTTTTTTTTTATTTGTTGTTGGAAAGGTTAATTATAGTTACTTTGGGCGCTGCCACCGTGGGCCTTATAAATATTAAAATAGGCATAAGCCTAACTTTAGAACTTTTTCACGACCCCATTTATTTTGGTTTAAAAATTAAATTTTATATAATGGATGCCAACGAGGAGGAAGGTTATAATTCTGAGAGTGATACTATACACAATTTAATAATGTTACTAGTGACCGACACCGAGATCATGGAGGCACCAGAGGTCCACAACCCACTCAAAAAACCCGGGAAAACCCCATTGCTGAGTCCACACACTTGGCCTAGAATCTCCTAGACCAGTGATGGAAATCACAAGGCCTAGAAAGATCACACCTAAGCTTGGACCTAGGCATACTTCTACAGCCACAGGTAGCCACAGGTGAAAAAAAACCACCACGCAGTGAGTTTCATAAGATTGAAATGTTATTAGATTTACTTATGAAGGGAAACGAAAAACAAAATTCACAGAATGAAAAACTAAATTCATATATCGATGTCTCAAAACTGATATCGCCGTAATAAATTTAAAGATAGATAAGGGAAACGAGAAAATAAATTCAAAGATCGATGAGGGAAATAATCAAATGAAATCAGATAGAACCGACATAAATAAAATGAATACCGAGTTGAGTGTAACAATTGCTAAGGTCAGCGTGGAATTTAAGTTAGAAATAAACAAAAAATTTTGATAGCTTCCAGTTAAACAAAGTTTTTTGTGGATAAAGTAGGCGTAGAGAGAGATGAAACAAAAGCAGATGTTGCAGTGTGTGATGATAAAAATGTTGGGTTATTGGAGAATGCTAGAGATATTGAGGATTCCGGGGTTAATTAATAATAATAATAATGATGTCGTTGAGTTAAACCTTGGTGTAAGTGATGCGGATAGTGAAAGTGTAGGGCGAGATAGGGCTAACAATTTTGACAGTTAGTGATGAAGTTGATAATGGGAGAAACAGAGTTAATAAAGTTGAATTTAGTTGTGACGTAAGTGAAAACGTAAGTAATAAATTTGATAAATAAAGTTAAAGTTGATAGTGGAAGTGATGTTGATAATGTGAATCTAGATAAAAGTGATGTGATATGGGGAAAAAAACGGAGAACCAAAAAATAAAAAGTGGAGAAGGTGAAACTTGTGTTAAAAATAAAATAAAATAATAATAATAATAAAGTGGAAGTGGAAATAAAAGAAATTTTAACCCGGAATACATAAATAATCTGGTAGTTAAAAATAAGGGAGGGGGAAAATGAGCTAGTGAGAAATGCGTTAGTGATAGTGAGAGATGCGGGATTGGGGCCTACTTAATGCGTAAAAAAAATTTAAATAAAAACAAGCGAAAACTTAAACTTAAAATATTTTGGTCAGGATAAATGGGACTTTGTAAAACAGAGAGATAAGATTAAAGTCAATGCAGATGGTTTAGGAAAATTGAAAAGCTTACTGAACTATAAAGAGGAGGGAGCGTTGGAAAAATAAACTTCAGCAAAAATCAGAAAGTATTAGAGTGAAAAAGGGAAGAATTCAAAAATTTAAATGATTAAAATGTAGACCGGTAGGAGGTTAGGACACCCAGGTGTCGACATCGGGCACACAAAGCCTAAACAAAACAAAAACTAAACTTGCTTTTCATAAATTAAAAATATGTACTTTAAACTAACACAAACCTAATCAACAACAATTTATAAACTAAACTTGACTGCTACTTAAGATATAAATTGTGAATTTTAAATAATAACTTTGAATTTATTTTTAATGTGGACTAAAAATAAAATGAATCTTGAACTTGAACTAGAGATAGAAAGTGACAAGGAGTTTTGAGGAGATCAAAACCTACCAGTTTATAAAATAGAAAAGTGAGAGATAGATTACTTTTAATTTCAACCAGCTGTTATAAAACTTGACCTTGACTTAAAATAACATAAACAATGGATGCATAGTGGCCAGCCACCACAGATAGATAGACACTCCAGTTGCAAGAAGCAATAAAAACTAATGACTTAGATAAGATAAACAATTACTTGAGTACAGTCACTCTCAAATATTAATACACAACTTAAAGGGGAACATCTGTTATAAAACAAACTTTTTGAAGTTAAAATTAGCTAATATTGAATTTGTTTTGAAACTTTAAAAATAAACTTGCTTTTTCCATTAAAATAATTTAAACCTTCTTTGGACTCGTATATAATGAGATTTTAATTTGAGTTGAAACTTTGAAAGTGAACATGCAACTCTGAATATGAATTTTTATTTGAACCTACAATTTAAAAAAAGATAATACTAATAAACTTCTTGAACTTTGCTTGGAACTTTTTGCAATTTTTGTTGGAACATAACCTCACTTTGAATTTAAATTTAGAACTTAACGTGAATTCATACGTTGAACTGTAAATGGAACGTGACCTTTGAACTTGAACTGGATGTGAAACTATTGTGCTTTTTAAAAATAATTTTGGGAATTTTATAAAGTCGGATGGGAACCTACTACTACGTGGTTTGAATTTGAAATAATTTTGTAATGAACGTTGTTGAACTTGAACTATTTTTAATAAATTTAAACTTTGATGTGACATAGGATTTAAAATAAAATAAATAAAAATTTACTTGACGTATTTCTGGATTTTTGAACCAAACCTTCGTGAAATTTGAACCCGAACAATTTTAAAAATTTATTTGAGATATTTGAACAGTGAAACTAAAACTTGAACTTGACGTTACCTTGTTTTTGAAACCCTGTATTACCATATAGGCCTATTTCGTTTTTGACACATTTTTGGATTAGTAAACATTAATAAATAATTTTTAAAATAATAATTTGACTTTTTGGTGATATTGGATAGAGCCTAACAATAAATTTTATAATTTTAAATCATACTGAACAGAGACTAGATGAGGATGGGGGGATTGAACCGTGGATAGTTCAAATACTTTTCAATTTTATTTTTTGGCGGACTTATTTGTTACAACAATAACAACTTTTAACAAATTTTCACAGATGTGCTTATCAATAAGATGAGGAGATTGTATTTTCTGAACCAATATAATTAATCAACCTTATCATTAATCAACATTTATTAATCATGCATAATTAACTTGTTTTTTTTTGTCATTGTGTAATATTAGTGAGTGGGGATAACGTCGTTGCTTGGCTGCAGGACCTTGTATTAGGTATGCGAGCATAAATACATTTTTTTAATAACCTTTTCATTAGTTTTGGACGTTGTGTAAACAATAATCGATGTAATTTTTTTGATCGTATTGTTGTTTTAATAAAGTAGTATTCACTAGTGCAGTTGGGCCTGTTTAGCATTAGATATAGAGAGTGAGAGGCTGTGATACACAGCAAGTGTAGAAGCTGCATTTGGGACAGCTTTGGTTTGTTTAGTAAACAGCAATTTGGACATAGTTCAATAATTTGATAAAACAAGTTGAGAACTCGCCCAAATGGATTTAGGAGTCAATACCTTCTTACCCGAGGTATTTTATGGTTTCGGAAATCTTTTTTACATGAAAACTTAGTACAAAACGGTAGTGGACATACTAAATTGGTTGAACAATTAAATCTAGTCTAGCGGAATACTACACCTAATTGTTTAACTTAGTTTTAAGGCGAAGAGCGGGCGGTTTTCCATTGTAAGACCGGACAGTAAAA
The DNA here is from genome assembly GCA_024449915.1 of Sweltsa coloradensis. NCBI lineage: Eukaryota > Metazoa > Arthropoda > Insecta > Plecoptera > Chloroperlidae > Sweltsa > Sweltsa coloradensis. The sequence continues at coordinate 23,690 of JAMZAV010006986.1, read as the reverse complement.
TTTTAGTTATAAATATTCATTTTCGTATATCATATCATACCCTTTTTTTTCTATTAGCTGATTTTTGTATTGTTTTTTTTAACCTATGTTTAAACAACAGCAATGCTGAATAATTTTGATCGCAATCATAAATTGTGACACTTAATTTTCTGTTGATTATTGGAAAGATTTTCCATTGTGCAATTTAACAATTGTAAAACTTGATTAATAATTTTGACTTTGACTTTATCTCAATGAGAGAATAATTTTGTGGACAGATACACAGTTAAACCACGCGGTTAGACGGAAGGACTCTGATTATACCTAACTTCAGATATTTGATTATAAATAACTTGATCGATAATTTAATTTTGCGACAGCACGTAGCTGACTGATAATGTTTATTCAATTGTTTAATTTTTCTCGAGGGGATGGGGTGAGATAGCAGACATAATTAGTTCAGTTAATAGACTGTGTTGTGTTGGTTATGCCTGTGATATTTGTTCCTCAACCATCCTTTCTCTTTTCATGTCATATTCCTGTATCTTTGTGGTGTCATGTACCTAAATAACAATTGTTTCAATATTATTTTCATTGCTACTGTTGCAATATTTACTTCTATAAAAAAATCAATGTGAACATTGATAAAAAAACTGTATTCATTACTGTAATTTTCTTTTAAGAACTATGATTTAAACTAAATATTATTTGCAACCAGTGGTAAAGAACCACACTCTCATTTCATTCAAAACATAACCATGCTTGTGAATAAAATAATACTTATAAAACTATAACGTAAAATTTAAATTTAAGACCTTAGTGAAGCACATTCAAAATTTTCACTTCATTCAATTTTTCTGCCCTTCAGAGGGGATATTCTGTAACTGCATTCTCTAATATAAGACAATTTAAAAGATATTTAAATAATATTTGTTTCCCGCCTTTTAAATTGTATAATTGTTTTGAATAATTAATTGCCTATAAATAATAACATTAACGATTTCTTTTAAAAATGTATAATTAATATTTTCAAACTTCTACGTGAATTTGTATTTCAAACTGCGCGCCATGCACGACACGGGAGATGATATGCCTCCGCCAACCAAACATTATAGTGCAACAGTTGACAATGCGCAAACAGTGATCGTGGACAACAACATTATTCTGATGTGCGGGATATTATTCTCTGGGGATTTTCCATAAGGTCCCCACGTGCCGCCAGTGCATACGAACTCAACAAAAATTTTCAATTTGCCCTTTGCAATTGTGATTAGCAAGTTTTCAACCAATAGGAGACCAGCATGGATCCTTCTAGAAAAACAGATACGGTATAGTAGTATCTATGGATACCAAGCTCTTGCAACACTGACTTCACTTCGATCTTGGGACCACTAGCGCACGTTTGTGTGAGAAAAGGAGCTGGAGATTTTCCTTTGTCCTCGGGGGAAAGGAACGCACCCACCTGGGTGTTCGGGCTACTCGCAGCCTACTTTTGGATTTGGAATTTGGGGTTTTCCGACTACGAGAGGCCTAGCCTAGGCAACAATCTACTGGTGTGTCCCGATTCCACGAGGCCTACCTAGGGCCTACTTCGCCCAGGACGTCCCGGGGAGCCGTTGGCACCTGAATACTAGCCTACCCCGAGCCTACCTTCAGGCCTACCCCGGACTACGTGATGGACTAGGGCCTACAAGGATTCTACGTCTAGGGCCCAACTATGGCCTACAATGGAAAGCGTGATCACGTAACGTAACAGTGCACTTATTTTTTTCAAGACCTAATTTGCCCTAGGAAACGAAAATCTGTTGAGTTTCAATGTGTCTTTATTTAGATTGACCACCGCCAGGGGCGCTACATATGTGTTCATGGTTACAATTTCAGGTTACCAAGATTACCAACATTAAAGACTAATATACAACATCTCCCTTCTTCCAAATGGGAACCCATCTCAAAATAAGACACTCAATTAAACAGATTTACACAAACACATAATTGCTTACAAAAAATTAGCCTATGAGAAATGTTTCAGATTAATAATGTTTTTTAGAACAGATTAAAAGTAGCCTATAACCAATGTTATTATCATGTTACAAAATTGACAATAAATGATTGACAATAGGATTAATGATTTATCTTACATCTACACATAGTCAGTCATCCAACGAGCTTGGATATCAAACGTCCATGTTTTGATCTGACTTCACGTGTGGTTAGATTCGTTTGAGATTGAGCAACAGATGGTGTTGGTGATGCTACAGAAGGAGTTTCCAAATTTTCTAATGGCTTTTCTACTGGTTCAACCCATCACAATTAGGTCTAGGCTGCCAGTCAGCCTTGTCTACACCTTCCGACTGATTAGTAAACTGCTACGATTTCTGCAATAGACTTGACCTTCAGGGTTCACTATCTCACAAGATCGTGGCAATTCACTCTCCCTAATCACCTTGGCCGGTACCCATTCATTACCCTTCCTCATTCGGATCAAATCTCCAGTTTTTAATTGTTTTAACTGTCTAGCCGTCTGATCATAATAAACTTTTGAAAGTACATTTTTCATTGCTAGCTTTTCCTTTACATTATCGATTAAATTGGGTTTTAACAAATCTGTCTTGACGAGTAACCTTGTTTTTAATCTACGACCCATTAGCCGTTGTGCTGGCGAGCCTAAGGCTCCACTGCAGTGTTTCTGTATGTAAGCAATCCTAAATGTGGATCACTTCCATCAACAAAAGATTTTTTAAGTATTCTCTTTACTGTTTGTACAGCACGTTCAGACAACCGTTTGATTGAGCATACAGAGGGGAACTGGTTACATGTTGAAATCCCCAATCCTGAGCAAATTTCCTGAATTCTAAACTAGAATACTGTGGGCCATTGTCTGTAACAAGAGTACAAGGAATCCCATGGCGCGAAAAAATCGCTTTCAAGTTTTCAATTACTGTAGAGCTTTTTGTACCGTATCAGAGAGTTGAGCTATTTCTATGTATTTTGAATGGTAATCGACAACTAATACATACTTTTTTGTTTGAAATTCAAACAAATCCGATCCAACCTTTTTGCCATGGATGGTCTGGCACCTCATGGTGGTAACAAGGTTGCTTTACATTATTGTTACGATATTTTTGACATATAGAACAGTTGTTCACAAGGTTTTCAATATCCTTTGACATATTCGGCCAGAACAATGCATCCCTAGCACGTTCTTTACATCTTTCTATCCTGAAATGCCCATCATGTATGACTTTAAGCATTCTTTTCTCATAGTACTTGGTACTATGATGAGATCATTTTTAAACAATAATCCCTGTTCTTCAACAATCATTTCCCTATAGTTTCAGTATGGCTTAAGACACTCTTCTACTTCATCGATTTTAGTAGGCCATCCTCTAAAATACAATTGTTTAAGTTAGATAACACATCATCGTGTTCTGTTTCCCTTTTAAGTTCATGCAATTTATCTGGTGATACTGAACATTACTTAAGAACATAGCATTCACTTGATACTGAACCTCTTGTTCTAAACTTTCATCTACATCTGTATCATTAGAAATGCTCGAGACAATGCATCAGCTATGTGGTGTATTCAAAGTTCAAACCTCCCGCTTACTTGCCTCGCCACATTTACAAGGCGGTGTATAAAAGAGTATGGCGTCGCTTCCTTCTGACAATCTCATGCACAATATCAGTAGTAGATTTAGTACAACTGTTTATAATAATGATGCTTTAAAGCTTACCAGATAATCATGGCTATGCATTATTACGAGCCTTACCTACACCCACATACATACATAACAAAACTGGCGACGAAGATATGGATTTGGTAAGGTAGAGTTACATTACAGTTTACAATGCCTGAAACTAGTCCGAGCGTTTCTCAACCACGTGGTAATGCAAGTGGGCTAGTTGCTTCGATCGGACCGTTTAGGCCCGGGGAAGAGCCATGGGACGTTTACGTCGAAAGGATCGAAATTGCATTCGACGCGTTCGATGTGGCTGAAGCTAAGAAGAAGAATGTGTTTTTCTCTGTGCTTGGAAGCGAAACATTTGTGGTGCTACGCAACTTGGCTACACCAAGGACACTCACTGATCTGTCGTTCACAGAGGCAAGGTCTTGCTTACAAGTAGGTACAGCCCTAAGCCTAGCAAACGTACACAAAGGTTTAGATTTCGCAAGCGTCTACAGCTAGAGAACGAAACTATACTCGAGTACCTACAGGAGCTCAGAAGTCTCAGTAAGCATTGCGAGTTCACAGACCTAGATGAGAATCTGCTAGACCAACTCATTGCAGGAGTTCGGGACAAGATTTTGCAACCAAGCTGCTGGCGGAGGGAGATGCCATTACCTTCCAGAGAGCAGTTGAGATTGCTACGGCAGCGGAGACGTCGCAGCGAGATGTCCAAGTCTTACGCGGAAATGCAGGGGCAGGCGGCCAAGTACACAAGGTCGTGGCTACCCAAGGTACATCGTACAAGGCAGGCAGAGGTAAGCTAAGAATAATTTTGATTCTAGGCCTAGGCCTACTACAGAGGCAAATTCTGCCAAAGGCATGTGCTATCGCTGTGGCAATGCAAACCACAAGGCCGATGCATGCAGTGCTAAGAACCTGACATGTAACAAATGTCAGAAGACAGGCCATATTTCTAAGGTATGCATGTCCAAGTCTGGGAACATACCAAGTTAGGCCTAAGACCTCGGGTACCAATCTGCTTACATCAGAGTGGAAGACTCATATCTGTTCTGTCTCAAGGTGGAGAAAGATAGACATGAGGGCTCTTTCAAGGTGGCTGTTGAGTTGAATGGAGTAGACTTAACAATGGAAGTGGACACAGGATCAAAACATTCAATCATTGGCATAGACGCGTTTAGGCGTCTATGGCCTACCGATCCTCCGCCACTAGCCCATCAAGTTCAAACTGCGAACCTGGTCACAACAGGAGTTAGCAGTACTGGGAGTGGCAACAGTAACCGTGCAGTATGGGAAAAATTATGCCAGTTACCACTATACGTGATGCAGACAGATGGGCCTAGCCTACTCGGCAGAGACTGGTTTCACCACTTGGGGCTGGCTGTGACCAGCGTGAACCAGTTAGGTGTAAGTTGATGGCAATCTTCCTAAAGAATTGCATGGCCTAGAAAACGTTTTTGCAGGCGGTTTAGGTTGTTTACAAAGGGGAACCGTTCACGTGGAACTAGATCCAAATGCTACACCTGTCTTTCGCAAACATCGGAGCCCACCCTACGCATTGAAAGAGAAGTCTGACCAGGCCCTAGAACAATGCAACGTGACGGGGTAGTCGAGACTATAGCACAAGGGAATGGGGTACACCTGCTGTTTTTGTTGCCAAGCGCGACAACACTGTGCGAATTTGTGGTGATTATTCGGGGACAGTCAACCCTGTGTTGAAGGTTGATATTTATCCTCTACCTACAAATACAGAAGTTTTTACAGCACTCTCTGGAGGATGCTTTTTCACACGGTTGGACCTCGATAGGGCTTACACCCAAGTACGAGTGGATACGAGTCATCACGGTACTTGCACTGAATACACAGCAAGGCCTACTACGAATGCTGCGTCTTCCATTTGGGCTGGCGTCCGCACCAGCATACTTCCAGAGACTGATGGAAATCTTCTTAAAGGACTAGAAGGTGTATGTATTTTCCTTGAGACTTACTCGTTTCAGGAAAGACAAAGGAGGAATGCTGGGCGAGAACGAGAGCTGTGTTGGAAAGATTTGATACTGCTGGGTTACGTCTCAAACTGTCCTAAATGCGAATTTATTTTGCCATCAGTAGAGTTTCTAGGGTTTTTGATTGATAGCAAAGAATCCACCCTACGGAGGATAAAGTACAGGCTATTCGATCGGCACCCGCACCTACAAATCTGCAGCAGTTGGAGTCATTCCTGGGATTTCTTACATTCTACGAGCGCTACATTCCGAATATGGCTACCAAACTTACGCCACTCTACGAGCTTACACGCAAGGGGCAGCAATGGACCTGGAGCCAGAAGCATGAGCAGTGTTTCAACGATGCCAAACAGCAAGTCACATCTGATCAGGTACTGGTTCATTACAGTTTGTGACATAAACCATTAGTAATGTCTTGTGATGCATCGCCGTACGGGGTTGGAGCGGTACTGTCACATTCCGAGCCAGATGGTTCCGAACCTCCAATCGCCTTCAAGTCTCGTATGCTACAAACGCAGAGAAAAATTATTCTCAGCTAGATAAGGATTTTTATCATCATGTTCGGGTTAAAGAAATTCACCGTTTTATTTATGGTCGAAAATTTGTCATATATACTGACCATAACCATTAGTAGGTCTGCTTCGGCCAGGGCGAGTGTTACCTGATGTATTATCCCCACGTATGATGCGTTGGAATTGACTTTAGGATGTTATCTGTATGATATCAAGTACCGTCCAGGTAAAGAGAATTCAAATGCAGACTTGTGTAGCCGATTACCGATCCCAGGACCGGATACACCAGAGTTCCCGGAACCAGCGGATGTGTGGTTACTACAAGGACAGCCTGCAGAACTTCCAATCTCGGCTGACACCATACGTCTGAGACGAAGAAGGACATCATTCTTTCTAAAGTTTTAGCTGGTGTGCTACATGGCTGGGAACCATCGAAGTTACCGGTTGAGTTTCAACCCTACCTTCGAATACAAACGGGGTTATCGGTGGAAGGTGGGTGTCCTTCTCTATGCCAACAGAGTAGTGATTCCCGAGAGTCTACGAGTCGATGTTCTGAAAATGTTACATGCAGTCCATCAGGAATCGTTGCAACAAAGGCAAAGGCCAGGAGTTATGTTTTGGTGGCCAAACATGGACCGAGCAATCGAAGAAATGATTGGCCAGTGTACATCTTGTGCTGCAAACAAGCGTGCACCCACAACATCGAACGTGATTCCATGGAGTGTCCCCAGTCGACCGATGTCGCGTATACACATTGACTTTGCAGGGCCTACGGAAGGACATACATTCTTCATAGCTGTGGACGCTTACTCTAAGTGGCCAGTTGTGAAGAACACCCGGGGGTCACTTACGGCAAAGACAGCGATTGACGTTCTCCGAGACATGTTCACGGACTACGGGATTCCCGATGAGATCGTTTCAGATAATGCGGCAGCATTCAAAGGAGAGGAGTTTCAAGACTTTCTTTACAAAAACCATATTAAACACATAACCTCAGCACCTTACTCGCCTGCATCTAACGGTTTGGCAGAACGTTATGTTCAACGGTTAAACAACACTTACGAAAGTTCACGGCGGATAAGTGGCGTTTGGAGTTGGGAAACATTTTGTTAGCTCTGAGACTACACCCAGTACCAGTACGGGGTGACTCCGGCAGAAATGCTAATGGGCCGAAAGATCCACACAATGCTCGATAAATTACATCCCAACAACAAACTTCTGTGGAGAGGGAGAGTGTGGCTGTTCTGCTCAACAATCAGACTTTCCTAGCCGACAATTTGCAGAAGAGGACTCAGTGATGTACCGCAACTATGGTCCTGGACCAAAGTGGCTGCCTGGGAAAATATCGGAAGTACACGGGCCCAGGAACTTCACCGTCGAAGATGCCAGTGGAGCAGTACGACGCGTACATCTAGACCAAGTTCTACGCAGAAGTTCGGTGGTACCAGTGGTAGCAAGGGCGACTCTTCCCGAAGCTTCCCAAGTCCCGAATAGTGCTGTAATGCCACCAGATGCTGGCAACTCCAGTGCTGTTATACAAAATGATAATTCTGTACAAGAACGTTGTACAGATTCCAGGAACTATCTACGTTTAGGGTTCAGTCTCCTGTTGAGTTGACACCTTCAAAATCCCTAATTGGACTGAGTAACTCAAACTCAACTAGTCGTCACTCTTCAAGGGCTACAAAGCCACCATCCTATTTGAAGGATTATCATTGTTAGTTTTTTGGATCATAATGCTTTTGTTGATTCAATTATTAAATCTTTAAGTTTTAGGTTAATTTCATTCCAGTTTTACAAGGTTGCATATTATGTTCCTAAAAAAACTGATTCCTGTATTACAATCTTATTTATTTTCTGTTTTTGAATATTTTGCTACAAGTACCAAATCATTTCTTTATTTTCATTTCATTATTGGTACCTAAGCTCACGTATGACTTCGCAATCTACTTTTATGCATTGTAGGTATACTGTTGAGGGGGAGAATTGTGGTGTATTCAAAGTTCAAACTTCCCGCTTACTTGCCTCGCCACATTTACAAGGCGGTGTATAAAAGAGTATGGCGTCGCTTCCTTCTGACAATCTCATGCACAATATCATGTAGTAGATTTAGTACAACGTTTTATAATAAATGATGCTTTAAAGCTTACCAGATAATCATGGCTATGCATTATTACGAGCCTTACCTACACCCACATACATACATAACAGCTACATGCATTTCTTTTGCCTGGTTTGTAACTAACATTAAATCATGTTTTTGAATTCGCAACATCATGCGTTGCAGACGCATGGAACTTCAGATAAAGGTTTTTAAACAATATTTCCATGGCTTATGGTCAGTTTCTACATTCACTCTCTTACCGTAGACATACTGGTGAAACCTTTCACAACCGAATACAATAGCATTAAGCTCCTTCTCAATATTTGCCCAACGGCGTTGTGTATCTGTCAATGCTTTTGATGCAAATGCTATCGGTCCATTGTTCTGCATAAGTACAGCCCTACCCATTCTGAGAAGAGTCTACTGATAAGGTAAGTGGTTGATTTGCATCAAAATACCTAAGTACAGGAGCCTGTACAACCATATCTTTAACTTTCTGATAGATTGCTTCATATGTTGCATTCCAAGTCCAATCTACATCTTTTCTAGTCAACTGACGCAGAGGTGCTATTGTGTTTGAATATCCATCCACAAACTTAGCTAGGTAATTAACCATACCAAATCTCTCTAAATCCTGCTTACATGTAGGACTGGGCATCTCCCTAACAGCCTTGACTTTATTTTCATCGATTTTTAAACCTTCACTAGTTATTTCATGACCTACGTAAGGCACGTTTTCTAGGCCAATTTTACATTTAGCCTTGTTTAACTTTAACCCTTTTACACGAGCCCTGTCTAATACACGTCTGAGTCGGTCATCATGTTCCTGCTTTGTACGTCCCCAGACTAGAAGATCATCGATATAAGTCTCGACACCTTCTATCCCTTCAAATATTTCCCTAACTATACGATGAAATGCCTCAGGGGCACAACAAATACCATATGGTAACCTCTTAAAGGCATACCTGCCTTGTGGACTGTTGAAAGTACACAACCTACTGCTTTCGTGATCCAGCTTTATCATCCAAAATCCTGAATTGGCATCGAGTACAGAAAAATACTTTGCTCCATTTAATTTAGTCGATACCTCTTCAATCGTGGGAAGTTGATAGTGTGACCGCTTGATAACTTTGTTTAAATCCCTTGGATCTAAACAAACTCTAAGTGAATTATCTTTTTTACTTATCAGAACCACAAGGGTTTGCCAATTCTGTTGGTTCACTGATTTTTTCAATAACCTCTAACTTTTCCATACGTTCCAGTTCCTTAGCTAGCTTGTCACGTAACATTACAGGTACTTTCCTGGGTGCATGTACCACTGGTGTTGCATTTTCCTTTAAATGTATGCAAAATTCACCCTCTAGACACCCTAACCCTTCGAATACATCCTGGTATTCTGACAATATTTGTACACTAGGCTTCTCACTTAGGTTTAGACCTACAGAATCTACTTTGATCAGCAAAAGATCTTTACAAGCCTTTAGGCCTACAATTGGCACAACTTGTTTGTCTACAATCATAACTTTAAATGAATTTCCTTGCCTTTGTACTTACATGGAATAGTACTTTCCCCTATCATAGGTACTAGGTCACCTGTATATGTGGTCAACTTAACCCTACTTTTACAAACTTAATTCTGTGCAAATCCTAACCCTACAAATGTGGATAATGCCATAACATTTGCTTGTGCACCAGTGTCCACTTTTAACGACACATTTTTACCATTTATGTTCAAATTTTCATACCACTCATCTTTAGAAGTGAGTGTGTCCACTGTCAGATGTCCAATCACTAACACTGAGTCTAGGCCTTCACTTTCGTCAGCTGCTACTTCATGCACATTCACTCTCTTCGTGGGTCTAGGTTTAGACATACCTGTACCAGTAGAACTGTTACTTAATCTGCAAAACTTGCCAAAGTGGTTCATCCCTTGACACTTGAAACATTTCCGTCCAAATGCTGGGCAGGTCTTGGGAGGATGATTCCGTCCACACCTCTTGCAAATGAATCCAGGGCGTCCATCGCTCGGCGTTGATTTGGATCTATCTCCTTCTCCAGACTGCGTTTTCTTCCTCCATGTGGTTTTCTTCACTTCTTCCACAGCTAGGCCTAGGCCTAGGCCTGTGGCATGCTCGACCTCGGTCCCCAAAGCTTGAATCTCTTGCTTCGACCGTTCAGCACTTTGACATAAAGTGATTGCTTTTTCCAAGGTCAAGTTGTTAACTTCTAACAACCTTGTTTTTACTCGCATATCCTGAACACCACACACAATTTTGTCTTTTATCAGACTGTCCCTGAGCTCTCCAAACTCACATGAAGCACTTTTTAGTTTCAAATCGGTAACCCACTGATCAATTGACTCACCTGGACCTGATTTCTCATGAAGAAGTTATGACGTTCTACAGTTAAATTTTTTTCGAGAGTGCAATATTCAGTAAATTTTTTAAGTATTACATTCAATTTCTTCTTGTCGGCTTCAGATGCGAACTCGAAAGTGTTGAATTTATCAACAGCTTCCTTGCCAGCCACGTGCAAGAACAAAGCGCACTTGACATCCTCATCTTCCTTATGATATTTCGATGCAATTAAATAAATATCAAAAGCTTGTCTGAAGTTTTTCCAGTTTACAGATACATTACCGTCGAAATTTAACGGCGCTGGCGGATCTAACTTGTCCATATTCACCGATGATTACAAATTAATTTTCTAACGAAATTAATCCCCCACTTCGTGACACCATGTTGAGTTTCAATGTGTCTTTATTTAGATGACCACCGCCAGGGCGCTACATATGTGTTCATGGTTACAATTTCAGGTTACAAGATTACCAACATTAAAGACTAATATACAACAAAATCTAAGCCTATCACTGGTACCAAAAACATTGACTTTTAACAAAAGACTAGAATTGCTGAAATTCTTCAGAAAACGTATTGAGAAGTAGTAATTAATAACCAATATCATTATTATAAAAGTCATTTTGACATTTGTGTAATTTTGTGTAATTTTTGTGTAATTTGTTTAAAAAGGGAATTATCTTGATTTTTGTGTTGAAAGTGGCACATAATAATTGCCATAATGTTCTGTAATTGCATCTGGGGCTAAACACTGTCCTCATTAAAGTCACTCAGACTTGCTGATCATAAAAATTTGTAGTTATAATATTTTAGAACCTTGGCTCCTGTTGGCACATCCATTATAATATTTCCTTGTTTTATCTTCATTTAAATTTAAAAATCAAAAGATAAGAGTTCTCGTGTCTCTATAGGCCTAACCGAGTGGCGCCCAGCATAAAACCCAGCCTGACTGAAGGAAGATCAGGTAGGCCTAAATGTGTTAATTAATTTAAATATTTTGTTTTTGTCATTGTTATGTTTTTATTTGTTGTGTGGAAAGGTTAATTATAGTTACAGTACGGAAGAATTTGGACTAGAGATAAGCATTGACAAGAGTGAAGTGATGGTTATGGGGAAAATTTAAGAAGTCGGGGGAATAGGAAAAAGATTGTATTTCGGGGGGAAGAACTGTAAAACACATATTTTTAAAATTTACCGGGGGCACCCTTAATCCCCTACGAGGGGAAAAAACAGACGCGGAGTTTGCAAACGTACTGGTCCCGCAGAAAAGTTTCTTCCATTAGTGGAAAAACTGCTTTGGAAAAAAAGAAAATGCCAAGGCGATGCAAACTTTAATATACCAAGCATATTTGTACCGGTACTCACTTTTTGTAAAATTTTAAAAGCGGATGTCCCCCAAAAAGCAGGGATAAAAAGGGCCGGGTAGATTTTTATTGTGGGGGCGTTTTTTCTCCGGGGGAAAAACCCCTTTTTATATTTGTGACCGGAATCGTCTGGGATGAGGAGTATTTTTGGGTATTTGGGGGACCCGGGAAATAAGAGTCATAAATAAAATAAAAAGGGGTGCACTGTATTACCCAAAAGACAAAAAAAATAATAATAATAAAGCCAAACTCTCCCCTTTGGTATGGGTGAGCTCATGCATGTACCCCAAGCTGAACGTGGGTTGTACCCCTTAGCATTACTATACTTTTATTCAGAGAACTTAGCTTATTTTTTCCCCCTAATGACTCAGGTGGAGATGGTGTCGCCCTGGGCCCCACGGCCCCCCTCGCCTGGTGATGTTTGGCTCTTCTTTTCCTAACCTCTTGAAGGAAAAGGGTTCCGGTCCTTTTTCCTGTGTCTAGCACCCGGGTTTGAACCCCTTTGGTTTTCCCAAAGCCGGTTCACCTAGTCCTTTTCCGCTTCCAAAAAGCACTCAAGTCGTTTAACCCTGGGCACCAAAGCCGTACGTCCCCTGACGAGTTCTCTTGGTTCGACCCCCGGGGGTTTGGGGCCCTACCCTCCCCCCGGGTCCTGCCCTCAACTCCCCCGTCGAACGCACCCCCGTCCCCAAGAAGCTTCCCCTCGACTCCTCTTGATTTTCCCCCCTCCAGGGCCCCAGCCCTTTTACGTCTAAAGGGGGCCTAAGTCCCTTCCCCTCAACCTGTCCCCACTACCGGAAATCATTTTTATTAAAAAGGTCTGCATTATTTCCTTTTTTTAAACAACTTTTTATTTTCCCCCTTAAATTTTATGCAAGGCCAATGTGCACTTTCCCAAATTAAATTGTTTTTTTAATCCTCTTTGCTTTGAAAATGTCCCAATCAGAAAAATAAACAAAAAAACCCAAAAAAACTGAAAAACATGAAGGGGTTTCAAACCCGACCCAGGACATGACAAATGGTGCGGGGACGGGGGGCATTTGGGGGGAAAAGAAAAAAAGACAAATTCAAGTGCAGAAATGAAATTTTAAGGAGGAAATGGGGGGTTACAAGAGGGATAAGAGAGAACACGAGACAAGGAAAGAATAGGAAAAGAGATTTTAAATTTTAAGTTTAAGGGAAAGAGAGGTTGAGGTGGTTTTGACTATGAAGAGGATGCAAAGGGCGGGATCCCTAAGATACAGAAATGAACAAAAAGGGCGGGAAACAACAAAAAAAAAGGGGGGGGGGCCCAGACTGAGAGGGGAAGGGAAGTTATAGCAATGGATTTGAAAAAAGAGAAATGCAGTTGGGAAAAGGGTTTAAACCGGGAAAGATGTTGGGAAGAACGAAAAATATGGAAAAAAAGGGTGGAGGTCCCTGGGAAGAAGACAGAGGAGGGGAAGAAAGTGAAGTTGATGACGCAGAGGAAAAAAAAGGGATGATGGGGGAGAAGGGGTCAGGCAGGGGCTAGCCGGCTTGATAACCCCGGGGGAGCCAAAAAATGTGGTGGGAAACATGAACTTCCCCCCCCCCTACCCAAACCCTAGTTGGAAAAGGGTTCGATTTTAATTTAATTATTTTTCTGTTCGGTTCTTACCGGGAAAAACGGCAAAAGCGTTTTAAATAAAAAATTGGGGGGGGACCTTCAAAAAATCTTTTGAACTTGACTGCCACTTTTTTGGGGTTAAAAATAAAAGACATATTTTCATCAGAATTTTAAAATCCTGTCAAAAAAATTCTTATATTGACGTTTGGGTTAAAAAATTTGCGATGCCCTTTTAATTTTGCGGGAGCCCTTTTTTATTAATATTTTATCAAATACTAAAACTCCCCTACAATCGGCCCGGGAGCTTGGGCCCCGCCATTTTGGGAAAAAATGGCGGCAAAAAAAGTTTTGGGGTTATCAAATATCTCCAAATTGGTTGGAGTAGACAAAATGTTGCAATGGCAAAAATTTTTCCCAGATTAAATTTCCCCTAAAAAAAAGGGTGCCATTTATATTTTTTTGGGGGGGCAAAGGTTACATCAAAAAATCGTGGTTTATTTTTCCCTTATGGGAGTACCAGCAAATTTTTCCCAAATTTTTAAACGCCCAGCTCAAAAAATCCCCGGGGGTAAACCGTAAGAAACGTTTTAAAATCCCAAAAGGACTTTTTTTAGGGGGGTTCATGAAAGCCCTCCATTAGTTTTTTAAAATCAGGCCCGGGGCCGAAATGGATTTTGATTTACCCGGAATTGGGGTTTTTTCCATTGTTAGCTTTTCCTAAAAAAATCCCCATTTTTGACGGGCCAAAATTTACACTAAAAAAAACATTGGGGGAAAAAAATTTCTTTTATGCACATTGAAATAAATTAAATAATGATCCGATTAAAACCAAAGTTTAAACCCCAAATATGGCGGGGCTAATTCCAAATATTCAAAAATATGAATACTGTTTTTCGTGCTGTTTTTACACTCTTTTTTTACTTTAATTCATTTTTGATGTTGTGTTTATTTGGAATTAGCAGCCATTTTGGGATTTAAACTTTGGTTGTAATCGGATCTTTATTAAAAGTCATTTCAATGTGCAAATAAAAAATTTTTTCCTCAAACGCTTTTTAGTGTTTAAAAATGAACAGTTAAATATGGTATTTTTGATAAAATCCCAAACAATAAAAAAACCCAAAATTCCCGGGAAAAGCAAATCTGATTTTTGCGGACCTGTTTTTTTTTAAAATACTAAAAAAAGTTTTCTGAACCCCGTACAAAAGTCCTCTTGTTTTTAAAATTTTAAATTTCCCTTAGGGAAATTTCCCGGGGCTTTGTTTGATGCGGGGCGTAAAAATTGGGAAATTAGCGGGTACCCCAAAAGGAAACATATAAACCATTTTTTTGGGGGACGAAACCTTTACCTTTTACCAAAACTATAAACAAAATACCTTTTTTGTGGGGAAATAAAAAGGGAAAAATTTTTTTTGCCATTGAAAACTTTTTGGTCTATCCCCAACCCAAAATTTGGAGATTTTCGAAAACCAAAACACTTTTTGGCCGCCTTTTTTCCAAAATATGGGGGCCCGAAGCCCCAGTCCGTTTGTAGGGGGTTTTTTTTTTTGTTTTAGAATGTTGTTTTGGTTTATAAAAGGGAAAAGGCCCTCTGAAAAAATACAGAAACATGCAATTATTTCCAAAAAAAATTTTTATTTGACAGGATTATATAGTATTTTACGTTTTTTTTGGGGGGGGGGGAATTTTATTTCGATTTTTTTGGGGAACTTTTGGGGCCGATTCTGCCCAAAGGGTGGGGCTAAAAACCGTTCATATTTTCCCAGGGACATTAAGGTTATGGTGATGTAGAGTTTTGTGAAAAAAGTTGAAAAATTTTAGCCAAAATCCATAGAATAAAAGTTTATATATGATTTTTTTTTTTTAGGTTTAAAAAAAAATTTAAACCCAAGTAACAATAGAAATTTGAAAACAATCACCTACAATGCTTAAAAAAGAACCCCTTCCCCCAAAAAAAAAAAAAAATTTTTTTTGCCCCACGCAAAAAAAAAAAACTTAAAAAAAAGTCCCCTAAAACGGCCCAAAAAAGCTTTCCCCCCCCCCCTAAGGCGGCCCGTTTAAAAAAAAATGTTTTTTGACTGGGACTTGAAAAACTAAAGAGACCCCAAGATACAAAAATTTAAAAAAAACCCTTCCCTCAACGAAAACAAAAAAGGGCGTTCCCCGGAATTGGGCCCCTAGTTTTAAAAAAGAAAAATGTTGTTGTTCGGCTTTGGGGCATGGGCACACACCCTTGTGTTCTGCTCGATATTAGACAGTTCCCCAACGCCTTCCTGCTACTTTAACCTGACCCTTGATGATATTTTTTAAAATTTTACCACCTTGCCCCTTGCACACGCTTTTACAATGAGTGTTTTAGGTTAATCACGAAAGGGAAAGTGGCATGCCGAATTTTCCAAAATACCTTTGGGAACTCCCTTTAAAACCTACAAGGGGTATAATTTATATTTTTATAAAATGAAATATAATTATAGGGGTGGAATTTCTGAGGTTTTGGGGTTTAAATTTTGTATGTTTTTACCATCTTTAAATAATTAAATTTCTTTTTTTGGGTTTTTCCCACGAAAGATATTCTTTTTTTTGTCGGCCGTTTCGATTGGATTTCACCAATAAATTTGTCAAAGACCCTTTTGTTACTTTAAATATAAAACCAAAAAATTTAAAAACCTTCAAAAAAGAACTTAAAAAAAAAATCTTTGGGTGTTTTTGTATTTGGTTTTTTTATTTGAGTTATTTTTTCAGTCTTTGAAAAATGATTGGGGAAACCCCCCGAAAAAGTCAGACCAAAAAAAAAGAATATTTCTTAGGGGGTAAACCGGAAAAAAAATAAATTTTAATTTAAAAAATAATATTTAAAATAATTTGGGGTTTTTTGGTTTTTAATGAAACGTATATTTTTGTTTGGCCCCACATTTCGAAGAGATTTCACCCATCATCTTCAGGGCCATAAAAACTTTTAAAAGTTAAAAGAGGTCCCCTGGCGCGACCTCTTGCAGGTCCCTTTCCCCCGCCGGTAAATTTCCGCCGCAGTTCCTATCTGGTTAAAAATACTTACTAATCCAAAGAAAGCGGAGTAATTTAAAATTAATTTTTCTTTAAATGAATTTTTAAAAAATAAAAAATTAAAAAAAACACGTAACCCCCCCAAAATAAACAGTGGGGTTAAAATTTTAAGAACTTTAATTGTCAGGAACCTTTATGAAAAAAAAAAATATGATTTCGGGGCTGATACGATTTTCCCCCAAAAAAAAATGATGTGAATTTTTTCATAACACGATTAGTACATCATTTGGGGTTTTTATTTTTCTCTTTTAAAAAAGGCCTCCTTTCCGTTTAATGTAAAGGGGCGATCCCAAATTTTCAAAGGCCCTAATATTTTAATGTACTTTGGAAAATTTAACCGGGCAATAAACATTAACCCCTTTCCGTACGATAAAAAAACTTTTAAAAAATCAAAAAATTTAAAAAAAAATAAAAGGTTTTCACATAAAAAAAAAAAAACTGTAAAACTAACTCGGTGTCTCTTTCAGCGTGTCTCTTAGAAGCTAGGGGGTTTTTTGATTTCATTTCCACGTCTTTTTGGTTATCGCGTGATTTTTTCGTATTTTCCTTATTTTTTAGAAACGTGTTTTTTAAAAGGCCCCATCTAGCAAATTTCTTTCAAAAATTTAAAATTTTAAGTTCAGCTTTCCCTTTTTTTGGGGGGTGAACGGTGCAAGGTTTGGATTTCTTATTTGGGAAACACTCCGGGGGCCCTCACAAGTATACTCCCTTAAGCGTTTGGGGAAAACCGCTACCCCCGGCTCATTTCCAAAAAAACTTTGGAGCCACTTTCCCTAATGAAAAATTTGGGAAAATTTACCGACATTAAACATTTTGGTAAAAACAGTTGTAAATTTGGTACTAAGAACAAATGACTGGTTTAAAATAATTGATTTTTATACTCCCAATTTAAAACCAAAGAAAGGCAACAAAAAAAATTTCTAATTTGTGTTGTGACCCGTTTGATTTTCCCCCCCCCCCCCCAGGGTTAATATTAAAGTGAGTAAAAAGTTATAAAACGGGAATTTTTAGAAATCTTTCCCCCGTTTTAAATTTGAAAAAAAAATTTACATACATCGATAGTTATATAATTTGGGGTTTTTTTAAAACTATTTAAAAAAAAGCCCTTTTAGTTTTGAAAACATTATGTATACGCTTCCCAAATAGGTTTTAATCCGGGTTTAAATCAAAACATTCTTCGCGGGTTTTTTACTTTAAAAATGTTTTAAAAAGTCATGTAAAACACCCCCTGTCAATGCCACCCCCTTTTTAAAATAGGGCCTAACAAAATAAAAAACCATTTTTTGAAAACGTTTTGAAAATCATTTTTTTAAACCCCGTTCATCTCTAGTGAAAATTAAATTTTTCTTCCGGGTTTTTCCCCTGGGGGTTTTTATTAAACGCACAAACATTTTAAAAAAATAAAGTGTTCCCCTTTACAATTTTTTCCAAAATCACCCTTTTTATTAAATTTAGGGCCCCATAGCTTTAAACATTTATTTAATTCCAATGGTGAAACCCCGCACAAAGCACTAGGGGAAACCACCGGCGAATTATTTCTTCAAAATGAAAGGAGCCCCGCCCGCCTTGCAAAAACCCTATATGAAACCGCCCCCAAATTATATTTCTTCCCTAAAATTGTGGCCGGTAACCCGTTAAAACGAACCGCAACCTCCCGGTCCCCCGGAGGGTCTTTTTTCGTTGCGTCCGGGTTTCGTGATAAAAGGCCCGGGGAACCCCTGTTAAAGGGTTTTGGGAAGGGAAATTTTTGGGGAAAAAAAAACCGACTCATAAAGTGTCGTGAAAAGGGGACATAAATAATCTTTCCCTCATTTGGCTGTTTACATAGAGGGCTGGGGGGTTTTCCGCACCTGGTTTTGTTGCGTAAGACGCTAGCTGGAAAGGTTGTTCCCAATGTTTAAATAAGTTTGTAATTATCACTGAAAAATATTTTGGCAAATCCCCGGCTTTTTTATTTTTTATGCACATGGTTAAAAATTACAACAGGGAGCACCCAAAAAAAAAAGGGCGTATCAGAATGTTTATCAAAACCCCCCTCGAAAAGCCAGACTGTGGAAATAGCCACTCAGGAAAAAAAAAAGTAAACAAACTTCCATGCTAGACCATGCGGGCCCCCCCCAAAATCTGTTTTAAAACCTTTTTAATGTTCCCAATACCATTTATTAGATTTTAAAAATTAGATGTTTATGAAGAAAAATTTAAAAAATGGTTACCAAAGGGAAAAATAAAATTCGTGGGGTGTTTTAAAAGCCCTTTTTTTCAAATAATCCCGGGTGGGAAATTTTGGGGAAAAACATTGGAAACCCCGCCAAAAATTGGTAAAATCCATGAAGGTTTTCACGCCATACGGGCCAAAACTATGGCCCGTGCCCACTCACAAACGTCTTCTAACCCCGAATTATTTTTCAAATCCGTTTTTTGTTTTTTGGGGAAAATTTTTTCTCGTCCCCCCAAAAAACTTTTCCCCCCCTCCAAGGGTTTTCTTTATTTTGTTATATTTAAACGTGGTAAAACCCTTTTCGGCCCCCCCCTTGTTCCCGTCCCCCCCCGGAACCTACCCTGCTGCGGCCCAAAACCCTGCCCCCCCGGGGAAAATCACTTGGGGCCCCCGCCCCCCTTTGGAAGCCCAACCCCCGCCCCCTTCGTAACCCATTTCGAATACTTTAATCCCACCAAACCCCCCCACACCACTTTCCCCCCCTTTTTTTAAATTGTTCCCTAAAAAAACCCCCCTCAGGGTATTTAAACCCAAAACCCCCCCAAAATGAATTTAAAATTTTATAATAAAATTGTGCAACCAAATTCAGGCCCCAACAAAACTTATTAACTATTTCGCGTTGTACTTTAAATTTCTTTAACCCGCCTTCTTTGTCCCCATTTCCTTGCCCTTTCCTACCTTTCTTTACAATAGGAAAAACCACCCTGCGGACCCCCTTTAAAATTTTCAATTTTACCTTTTAAAAATTTAAAAAACCCCCTTTCGAAAAAAAGGCTCCCAAAAAATAATTTTAAGGACACCCTTTAAAAGTAAACCCCCCCTGTTTTTTGCCAACCCACAACTGGGACCCGGGAAATGATTTCCCCCGATTTAAATAATTTCAAAATCACTTTTTGGGGGGGAAAATTGTATTCACAAATAGGGTTTTTAAACTGAAAATTTCTTAAAACTGGGCCCCCCCCTAAACCCCAAGGAAAAAGGGAGCTTTGACCCAAAATATCCAGGCTCGGGTTTAAATTTGTTGGAAACGCCCAAATTATCGGGCTTTTGGTGAAAAAACCATTTTTAGAAAAAAAAATAAAAAACATTTACCGATAAACTTTCTTTGGGGGCCCCTTACCCTCACCCCAAAAGAGAAATTTTAAGGAAAACATTTCTTTTGGGAAATGAGTAAAAACTTTCAGGAATATCCCCCTACCCAAAATGGGTTTGGTTTGGGGCCCCAATTTAAAACAACAAACCCTTTGGGCAAAAATATAAACCGCTCCCAACGCCCCAAAAATGAGGCAATTTTTTGGGAAAACGTTTAAAGGGGGGACCGTGGGTTTATTCCCGGGTTTGGGGGGGAAAAAATTTTTTTTTGAGGAAAAAACGGCCCAAATTTTTGAAATTTTTCCTTTAAAAATGGAGAAAAAACCCCCAAAATTTTTTTTCTTTTCTTTCCTGTATTTTGGGGGCCAAAATTTTTGGGTTTTTCGTTTGGGTAAACCAAAAAAAGATTCGGGAAATTTTGGGGGTTTTAAAAAAAATTGAATTGAAAAAAACCACCTTTTTTTGGGGCAAAACCAAATTTTGGGAAATTTTTCCCCTAAAAAAGAAAATTTTAAACGGGGGTTTTTTCGATTTTAAAATTTCTTTCACTTTTTTAACCAAAAAAATGCCCTTTTCCCCTCTAAATTTTTTCAAACCAATTTTCAAAAATTAAGGGGGAATTTGGCCCAAAAATTTTAGGGGTATCGGGTTTATTTCCCTTTTGGGAAAATCCCAAATTTTCCCCGGGGGTTTTTTTTTTAAAAATAAAAATTCCTTTTAAAATTAAAAAAAAACCCACATGTTTTCCCTTATTTGGGTTTATTTTTTCACAGAACCTTAATTTCATAAATTATATATTCGTCTTAAATTTGAGCGCAATCGAGTATTTATTTCTTATGAAAATTGCAATTTTACGATTTTTTTCTTTGTTAAAAATTACGATTAATTAAAAAAATTAAGTTATTTTTTTATTTAATTTAATTTAATTTTAAAAAATCTTCGACTAAGTAATGATTTTTTCACAGAACAACAGAAAATCCGCGTAACACATGGCAGCTCAATGCACCAATTACGCTCATCCAACAACGCGGCGGGACTTAAGCGTTTTCCTAGTAATTTCTGAATTGTAGTTGGATGAGCGTAGCGAGCGTAGCGACGCGAGCGAAGCGAAGATTCCATTTCACTACACTGGAAAAAAAAAAATCCGGAATGTTTTTTTTTTTTTCTTCTTCTTTCTTTTCTTTTTGTATTTTTGTGTGTCTGTTAACACGATTCCGGCTAAAACCGATACTCCGATTGTGATGAAATTTTATGGAGGCCTTTCGAAATCTTTGAACTTAGAACTGCCACGTTTTTGAGCGCAATCGGGAATTTTTTCTATAAAAAACGCAATTTTACGATTTTTTTTCGAATTTTAAAACATTTCTTCGACTTATAACTCCTACTGCTTTATCCATTGTAATGATTTTTTCACAAGAACCTTAATTTAATGACTTGATATATTTGTGTAAAATTTGAGCGCAATCGAATAATTATTTCTTATGAAAATTTCATTTTTGACGATTTTTTTCTTTTTTAAAAATTACGATTAATTAAAAAAATAAAGTTAATTTTTTATTTAATTTCATTTATTTAAAAAAATCTTCGACTAATTAATGATTTTTTCACAGAACAACAGTAAAAATCCGCGTAACACATGGCAACTTAGTGCACCAATTACGCTCATATAACAACGCGGCGGGACTAAAGCGTTTTCCTAGTAAATAATAATAGTGATGTAGTTTTCGTTTTTTGGATTGAGCGTAGCGAGCGAAGCAAAGATTCCATTTCACTACACTGGAGAAAATAATCCGGAATGTTTTTTTTTCTTTTTTTCTGTATTTTTGTGTGTCTGTTAACACGATTCCGGCTAAACCGATACTCTAATTGCGATGAAATTTTATGGAGGCCTCCGAAGTCTCCTGAACGAAGAACTGCCACACGTTTTTGAGCGCAATCAAAAATTATTTCTCATGAAAATCGCAATTTTACGATTTTTTTTATTTTAAAAAAACTTCTTCAGCTGTATAACACCTACATATGCTTGTCCAATTTAAGGATTTTTTGCACAGAACCTTAATTTTATGAATTGATATATTCGTGTGAAATTTGAGCGTAATCAAAAAATTACTTCTCATAAAAATCTAAATTTTACGTTTTAAAAAAAAACAATTCTTTGACTTATAACACCTACATGCTTTATCATATTGTATTGATTTTTTCACAGAACCTTAATTTTTAAATTCATATATTCGTGTAAAATTTGTGCTCAATCGAATAATTATTTCTTATGAAAATTTCAATATTACGATTTTTTCCTTTTTTAAAAAATCTTCAACTTTGTAATGATTATTTCATTCACAGAACAACAGAAAATCCGCATAACACATGGCAGCTCAATGCACCAATTACGCTCATCCAACAACGCGGCGGGATTTAAGTGTTTTCCTAGAAATTTTTAAAAGTTGTATTGGCCCTAAAGATGATGGTGAAATCTCATCAAAACGCGCCCTACAAAAATATAGTGGTATTAAAACCCAAAAAACCGTTACTTTAATACATATGGGCCAAGAAAACCTTCAAAAACATATATTATGTTAGTATTTTAGAAAAATTTAAAAAAAGTGCTAAATTTCCTAACAAAACAGCGTCAAGTCCCTACTATAAACCCAAGGTTAAACAATAAATAATATATATATTATAATATATATTAGAATCACAATTGTCAACTTGTGGGGTTATTTCGCCACGTCGTTTTGACTTCCCCATGTCAACGTTTCTGGACCGCTCTGGGCCCCGTCCAGGACGAAATGGGTAAGCAAATCGACTGGCGAAAAACCCGACAAGTTAAATTGTGATTCAATCTTCGGGCCAGAAAGCCTTAAAAAATTAAAGAATATATATATGATTAGGTTTTTTAAACATAAGCCCCCCTTTAAAAGGGCATTTATTTATTTATACAGTTTCGAAAAGTTTGCCCCCACTGGGGGTTCGAAAAAAAACCCAGAACTATATATAATAATATATTAAAATTATAACGGAAATAATCACGTATATTTAATGTTTAAAACGAAATTTTTAAACAAAAATTTTAACGTTTTTAGAAACTATAGGCTTCCCTTTCAAAAGAGTTTCTGGCTATTTTTGGTTTGCCTTTGTAAGGCGGTTTTAAATTTTTTTAATTTTTTTGTTGCTGTGTTTTTGTTTTTATTGTTTTATACCAACTCTTCTTTAAAATGGAAGCCCAGTTTCTGAAACGTTTTAATTTTGATTAAAATTCGTTTTAAAAAATTCAATATAGCGTGATTTTTCCGTAAATGTAAAAATAACATAAAACCTGAATCACGAAAAACCACAACAGAAGTTACCTTTACGGAAAAATCAGCTATATTGAAAATTTTTAAAAAATATTTTTAACAAAACTTCCAACGTTTCAGAAACAGGCTTCCATTTTCAAAAAGAGTTTTGTTTTTAAAATTGTTTTATACCAAAATCTTCTGAAAATGGAAAACCTAGTCTTCTGAACGTTGAAGTTTTGATTAAAATTTTTTTTAAAAATTTAAAATAGCGTGATTATTTTCCGTAAGTGTAACATAACATAAACCATGAATCACGAAACCTACAACAAAAAATTTGGTAAACCCTTTTTTTTCGGAAAAAAAATTAATTTCAAAAAAAGTTATTTTGAAATTTTTTTTTTTTTTAAAACCCGGGAAAAAATTAATTTTTTAAACCCAAAAAAACTTTC
>JAMZAV010006985.1:0-32449 GCA_024449915.1 Sweltsa coloradensis | reverse complement strand
AAAGGCCCCTGAAAAGCCTGTTTTAATGAGACGATTCCGATACTATTTCTACACCCCCGCCGGCGCCGGCCCCCCCCCACCCTACCCCCAACCAACCCCGTCCCCTTGCTATTTTGGAAATGGCAAACCAAAAACCCCAAAATATTTGCAACATCGAAATTTTTTCTTGTGCGCCGGCGAAAAGTAAATTTAGCTATATACAGATGTAACTATTTCCTATGAAATGAAAAGTGAGAACATAAACAACCATTTTCTTTTGAAGAGCTGCCTAAAGGCCCCCATGAGTCATCTTTAAATATTATCTAATGTTTTGGGGTTCGGCAACTCTTTTCGCAGTAAACGAATTTACAATCATATATTTTTGTTGAAACTAAAGTGTAGGTGTAAAAATTTTCCCACGGGGGCCCGGGAAAATGTCAAAACCCCGGGGGCGATCGCACCCAGCACCCGCTGCCAGCCCGGCCTGCCTTAAACAAAAAGAATTGTTTTGTGATATCCCTAAATAGTAAATATATAATAAAGTTGATATTAAAGATGGTTATTAAAATTATTTATGTAGCAAGTTAAAAAAAAATAGATAATCAAAAACTATATAAAAATTCGACGATTTAACACAATATTATACAAACAATATTCAAACTAACATTATAGGCCTAGGCCTAACTTATAACATTACGTAGGCCTACATCAAAATAATTATATTAAAGTTCACCATTATAAAAACACGGGGTTTTAAATTTAAAAAGAAAAATAAAAAAATTGTAAATCTTTTAAGAAAATAATAAAATTTTGAAGCTGAAAAATTAAAATTAAAAGTGTGGCTTTTTCTTTACTGTTTCCCCTAAAATCCAGGCTTTCATGTTGAGAGCCTTCACCTTTATTTATTTTTGCGTAAGTTTCTAGGGTAGCCTAGCCCCCTAAAATCCCAAAAACAAATTGCTAAAAAAGGTTAAAAAAAAAAGGAAATTTACATGAAAAGTTATAAAATTGTTTCTGGGGGGGGGGAAAAACAAGTGAACAATAATTATGGACAAATAAAAAAATAAAAAAGTTTTTTTAATCGGGATTTTTAACGGCGACCCCTCGCATTTAAACCAGCCTCTAACCACCCGGCCAAAGGGACTCAGTGAAAAGCGGGTCATAGCCCACTTATGCAGATGCACCTAACTTCGACGAGCGAAAAAATTTTTATGACAAAAAGAAAATTTAAAAAACTTTTAAAAAAAAAAAAAAACCTTCTGCCAATATTTCAGAGTGTAATTTAGTATTTACTAGGGTGTACCTTATAAAATATTTTTTTAGTCTTAAAAACTTTCGATGAAGAATCAAGACGCAAAAAATCCTTTCAGCAAATAAAACCTTTTGGGTTTGAAACGTAAAAAAAATTTCGGACAATCGCAAGCCGTTTCGCAAATTTTTCTCAAGACTACCCATTTTAGGTTTTTAGGCTTGTCGGAAATTTTGGGCTCGAAACGGGGGGTGAGTTAAACGCAAGTTTCAAGACTTGGGCCCCGGGCAAATGTGTATACTAGCTCTTGCTGCGGGGAAAAGGGGGAAGGGGAAAAAAGAGAAGGGGCAAAGGTTACACCGCAGGGCCTCCCGCGGACAAGGAGTCAACCCTTGTAAGGAACAAGGAACACGACCCACCCCGAGGGTGTATAGGCTGCCCACCCTCAACCCCAAAGGGGAAGAAGATAAAGTAAAAGTGATAGGGTTTCAATCGACTGGTTGGTTCTAGTGTGAAAAATGCCTATCGTCTAGTTAGATTGGAGAAGGGTTGACAGGCTGGGAAAGCAAAGAAAAAATAAATCCCAGCCTGAAGGGCTGGGGGCGACAAAACTTTTCACCTACTGATGACAACTGAACCTAATTTAAAGTTGTTACCTTAATCCACGACGCGTTTTGTCCTTCTGGGACTCATCAGGCAGATGGTGGGCCACTAAAAATCAGCTAACTACATGCAAACAAAACTCACAACACATAACCAAACCTGTGGTAGGGCCACGCAAGAAGCAAATTCTGCATGCATGTTGTCATCATCAGCAAGGTTACTTCAAACACCATTCATACTGAGCCACGCCGTCAGCACAACCAGTAAGGGGGCTTCCCTCCCAACTCTAGTGCTCGGGTATTGAATAAAGAAAGGTTGGCTATGCAGGCAGAGCTACCATCTACAGAGTTCTTTCGTTTATCCTATTATTGCAATCAACTTCGTTACATTGAATATGCCTAGGTACCAACTACATTAATTTTATTACATTGGCTTCAAATCGATTGCAAACATGGGGAGACCCTATTTATCCATGTGGTAATATTCCTTCCTACTTAATACTATATGCATTTGTTTTAAAATATAAGCATTCCTCCCGATTCCTCCCAGGTCCCCCAATTCCCCCGCTTACCATGTAGGCTAGTTGTTTGTAATGAGAGGTCAGCCTGCATTCAAACACATTACAGTTAGGCCCGCCTAGACCATCTATAGCCTAGATTAGTTATCTGTTGCCACGGCCAACTCTGCGGCATTGAAGATTGACCTCTACATTTTCTACTCTCATGCCACCACTCTTCCCTTTAGAGAAACAAAGCAAAACATTCTACATTTTATGATTGTTATTGTGTTTCAGAATCACGCCCTGCGCCTCGACCGTTAGTGTTGGAACATTGTTCAGCTTTGCCTCCTGTCTAGGCCGGCCTTGTAAGGAGGCGAGCCGAACCCATGTCGGGACGAGGCAATGAAATGAATCCAGACCGCAACGAGGGTCTTCCGAATAGTTCCGAGTCCTCGTTTTACACGGAGAGCTCGGAGAGTGGAGCACACTGCAATGCCCAGCCTAGGCAAACTGCTAGGATTCTGTTGGAGAAACGCCGGCAAGAACTACCAAGAGGTTTGTGTTTACCAGGATGTGTGATTTTTTAAATTTTTATTAAATAATAAAAAATCATGATTTATTTGATTTAAATCAGATTTATTTGATTTAAATCAACTTTTTGATTTAAATCAGATTTTTTGATTTAAATCAGATTTTTATTGATTTAAATCAACAATTTCAGTGTTTCAAAACTTGTCAAGTTCACCTGTATACACCACTTAAAAATACAGTTGGCGTAGCAAGAGAGGTTAGGGGGGTGGAGGTGGAGGTGGAGGTGGAGGTGGGAGGAAGATGATGTGGGGAGGGTCTATGACAGTATCACTGCCATGCTGGGGGAGTTGGAGTGGGGATCAGTAGACGGTATGCGGAGTTAATAAGTTGTGCAATTCAATAACGGCATAGAGTATAGACATAGGGTAATAATACAATGTTGAATGTAGAATGTCAAAATATTTTCCTACCCCCTGCGCAAGCCTACCCTAGGCTCCAACCCTCGGGATGTAAACAAGCCACTAACCACAAAATGCATCACGTAATATTTTATTATGTACTTAATATTAAAACATAACATATACCCCATATAACCGTTAGTCGGTTAGAGTCAACACAGTCATCATCATTATCTGTTGCCACGTCCAACTCTGCATTGGGTCGGCATTGAAGACAGGCCTCTCCATCTTCTTCTGTCCTGCCACCACTCCTCTTCTTCCACCACATTCCAGTCTCCTCCACGCTGTTCTACATCTTTTCTCACACTGTCCTGCCATTGTTGTCGTGGTCTGCCCCTTGGTCTCCTACCTGGAATTTCCAATTCCATCATCCTTCTCGGTAATCTTGATCTTTCCATCCTTTTGAAATAATGTCCGAACCACTTAAATCTTCTCTCTCCAATTCGCTCCATTAAATTCCTCACACCTACTTGATCTCGGATCAAGTATTTTAATTTTACAGTATTTTAATTAATATTTTGCATGCAAGGTGTATAGCCTACTTACAGCTTAGTATTTACTTAACTTTATTCATGTTATTTTGCCAGCTTAAGACTTGGGTAGCCTACAAGGAAGTATCTCAACTCCTAGCAACAGCAAGTGCATCACATCTCCTACCCCCAACGCTCGGTGTGTCCCGTTACACGAGCCAAGGGAGGGTTGGTATTGGTGGGGTAAAACAGCTGTCTTCAAACTATTTAGTGGTTTGCGAGGCAATATTGGCTAGCCTTTTTGAAGGGTCCCATTGAGAGCCTTGTGAGTGGGAGAATTTGTTCTCAGTTTTATCTCGAGAATAGCATTTCATGCGTTTTGTGGCTCACATCGCAATGTGTGTTAGTTCACTCCTATGAGTGGGAATTTTCACAAATTTCGAGAATAAGGGTCCAGTATCAGCTGGGCTAGTAAAATTTAAGTCTGCTTAGCTCAACCGAAATGTATAATAAATTGTGATTTCATAATTGGATGAGCAAAGCGAAGACTTCAATTTGACTGACCCCCCAAAAATTACCCGGGGTGTTTTTTTGTTTTTTTTTTTTGTTTGTATTTTTGTCTGTTTTGTTCGCTTTCTACCGGGCAAACGGCATATTATGTGATCGTGATGAAAAATTGGAGGGGACCTTCAAAATCTCTGAACTTAGAGGTGTATTGTTTTTGGGTAGGGTACAATCGAAGAGATATTTCTCATGAATATCGTACTTTTACGATTTTTTTTTAAAATGTGCGATATTTTCGTGCCATTTGGGCCAATTCTGACCAAACGGGTGGGGATACAACGTTCATATTATACACGGACATTCAGGTAATGGTGATGTATTGCTTTTTGAAAGAAAAAGTTGAAATAGTTAGCCAGAATCCATAGAAATAAAGCTTTTATTATGAGTTTTTTACGGTAAATAATAACAATTGATAAGTAACAATAGAAACTTGACAACAATCACCTACAATGCGTAGGCAGCAAAGCAAAGCACTTGCAAAAGTAAAGATATCCCACACAAACTAAAAACTTTTAAAAAAAAGCTCATCCATCAACGCGACTAAAAAAAGCGTTTGCGAAGCTTCCTTCCTAATCAATATTAATTCGTTAACAAAATAACTGCAGCCACCATACTATGCTACATAATCAGAGCGACGACGGGCTCTAGCTCTTCAAATAAAGAAGTTAACAGCATCAGAGAGGTAACCAGCTGCAAATTTCAGAACATGATTCAGACAGTCTCAGGATACTCCCTTAGAAATGGATTTCAAAAAAACTTGTCGGAACACCCTTAAAAAAATTATCAAACTCAAAATTTGTATTTTTTGTGTTTTTTCTTTAATACATCTAAAGTTACAAACATGTTGACCTAATTTTTTTTTAGAATGTGTAATTCTATTGTATCTACCTATATTGATATGGCATTTTGTATTTTCGTAAAATTCAATATGCAAAACATTAAAAATTGATCGAAGAAAATTGCAAAAAATCGTAACATCGCATTTTCAACTCGATCACAAGCCACAAAAAAATTTCAAAAAAATTACGAGTGGCAGCAATCGATGGGCACAAGCTTTCTCCACAAAACTGTGTCTTACACTTTTCGTTTACGTAAACTTCGTCGCATTGATTGTTGCACTGTTTATGAGATGGTATTCACCGCCGACGCCTCTGCAGGCTGTGCGCTTACGGCGCAGAACGGGCTCTTATCCAGCGATAACCAAGGGGAATCTAAAAACCGCTTTGACCTTGCTGAGCTAAGAACAATCGCTGTCACATACGAGCATATTGAAAGGTGCCACTGTCAGACCCCCATTGTTTATAGTTGATTATTGCTACACACAACTTAAATAATCGTAGTCAATAAAGATTCAAATATATTGTTATTTTATAAATGTTTATGACTGTTTAGGCCGAGATGCCTAACCGAGATTTTAAGTGGACTGTAATTAGGTTTTTAATAGAGATAAGAGAGCAAGGAAGAACACAGGAAATAAAATGCAGAAGAGAACTTACATGTGATTGTGCAGAATACTTCCCTTGCATGGACTGGTTGCCCCCGACGTCGTGAGGTCGGATGTTGTGAACTTTCTTGCGTCGCGGCATCGCGACGTCCATTTGTGTCAGACGTCGAGGGGGATAGGAAAGGTTAATAGAGCTGGCCAGTTGAAGAATAAAGAAGTGATAAGAAACGGAAGAAACAGTTCAGAGAACTTATATTGCAGCAGTGGCAAAGACTGCACTCAGAAAGCAGTGCAGGGAGTACGAGAGAACTGAACTGGTTATGCCCATATACGGGCGAGAGTGATAATAGAGAGCGACCTTTCAGAACGACAGACCATCGTGAACTAACTTAGAGATGAATGATAATATGAATGCAAACGGAAAATAAACAGAAAACGAACGTGATTGGCTGACCAAATCACATGACAAAACCGGGCAAAAGCACTCGAGTAAAAACCAAAATGAAAAGATGAAAATACAAATACAATGAAAATAAGCACTAAACAAAGCGACGAAAATACCAAAATATAATCGGCGCGAACATAACCGCCCACCTAAAATGAATACATTTTAAGTAGACACAAGAGAGAACAACTAGAAACTACAAATATAAAAACAAGTCCGACACGAAACAACTAAGGGGGTGGGAGGGTAACCAATTTGGTTTACCGGAAAGGGGTAAACACTCCTTATTTTAAAACGGACAGAAACCACTCTAACTGGGGCCGTCCTTGCTGGGGCACAGTTGTACTACTCGGCCGAGGGGCCACGATAGGGGAGTACAGGAGGGTTCCAAAACAAAAACCACGTCGCCAAGCTTGAGATTAGACACGCGCGGAATCCATTTTCCTCTTTGCATTTGAGTATGCAAATACTCAGTAGACCATCGAGTCCAAAAACGTTTGGTGCAATTGACGGAAACGATGGCCAGCGAGAGAGGGGTGACGCATCGGTGGCCAAAGCGTGTTCTGGAGGCGCTAAGAGAGTGGGTGCCAATTAGCAGGTGGGCGGGGCTAAGATAGTCGGGGCCCGGCGGGGTCAAATGAAGTGGCACAGAGGGGGCGACTGTTTAGCACGGCTTCAATACGGCGAAGAGGGTGGCAAAACTCTTCAAAGGTGTGAGGGGTGTCCTTGATCAGGCGACAGAGCATAACTTTGCGGATTTAAACCCCCGGCTTCCCAGAGGCCACCGAAAATTGGGGTCGTAGGGAGGGTTAAAATGCCACTGAACGGCCAGGGTGGGCGAGGGGCCCCAGAAATAGATGTCTCGGACCAGAGCGAGAAAGGCATGAATTTTCGCGGAGAGTACGGGCAGCACCGACGTAATTACGACCACAGTCGGAAATATATGTGAGCCGGAAGGCCACGACGAGCAAGAAAGCGATCTAAAACAAGCCAGGAACGCTTCCGTGGATAGATCGGAGACCAACTCAAATGGACAGCCTTAGTAGCCATGCAAATGAAAAGACATAGGTATCCTTTGGTGATGGGGGCGTTTCGGCGAGTACTCGTCTTCACAGAAAAAGGCCCTGCATAATCAGTCCCGACGTTGAGAAAAGCGCGGAGGGCTGAGCGCGAGAATCGGGGAGATCAGCCATGATAGGCTGAACAGGTTTGGCGCGAAACTTGTAGCAATTTAAAGCAACGCCGAATACGTTGTGGGAGTAGACCTCGTGAGACATAATCCAGTAGTGTTGCTGGATGAGGGCTTTGAACGGTTACGAGGACCAGAGTGCAATGAAATGCGTTTGAAACTCGTCACAAAAAGAGTAGGAGGAAGATCGCCCTCTTTGGGGAGCAAGAGGGGGTGACAAGCTTCTTCAGGGAGCAAGGAGTTGTGTAACCTGCCGCCCACCCTGAGAAACCCGCGGGGGTCGATGAACGGCTTGAAAGTGGAGAGTCGAGAAGACACAGCGGTCTGGTTGACAAGACGTTTAAGCTCGTCAGCGTAGTAATGCTTCTGAGTGAGCCGCACAAACAAATTCATTGCGTCATCAAGCTCAGACGGAAGGAGCGGCCCCGGTGGGCAACGGAAGGCTGTGCGGGGACGGGCGAGAAGAATTCTTGAGAAACGCACCACAGGGGCGAAACACGCGCTTCGCTTTCAAGGAGCGTAGAAAAGTTTTGGCAGCTTAACAAGCAAGGGATCAACGACGGGGTCATGAATGATCAAGACAGTAGGGGACGGTTGAGCTCGGGCACGTCGTGGGTGGGGTCAAAACGAGGTGCCCAAACGGAGGCCACGTGGAAGGGGGAGAACGCATGAAGGGGGACCCATTGAGCCACCAAAGGGTGCCCTAACAGTTCTAAGGGGAGCAACCCCCGCGAACCCACAATCAGCTGGGTTCTTCTTCAGAACGTGCGTGCGTCAGTACGTAGGAGACGTATTCTCGAGGATCTCAACCACACGATTGGCGAACGAACGTTTTGGAGCTGAAAACGGAGGATTTAGCGAGCCACGTGAGACGATGGTAGAATCCGTAAAAGAGCAGCACAGATTCAATTTTCAAGAGATTGAAAAAAAAGGCAGAGTGTCTGTCAGCACCCGGGACAACAAGAGGGCTCCCCCTTAGTTCCAGTTTGGGAACAGTGAGGGGTTTGTCGGGCGCGACCTTGCTCCAGCTCTAAGCAATCTAACATAAGGACTGAGAGGCGTGTCTCACATGCAAGTAAAGAAACAGCGGCGTACGCCTTCTCGAAGCATCACAGAATCCTACCAGGCGGTAGGTACACCATCCCCGAGGAGGGCGCGGGATACGAACGTCAGCCAGTTTGGGCCACGCTTTCAATTGCCGAAACCCAGCTTTGACTGAGTGAATCTGAGAGTGATTCGTCCCAGTCTACGCGCAAGAGCCAGAGTTGTTCCCATGTAGATTTTCATCCAACAAACAAAAGGTGTGAGGAAAACCGAGTGGGATCGAATATACGAGCAATAAACGAGAGAATAGAACGTTTAGTGACGCACCATAAAAGGGGGAGATTTGTGAAAAGCTGAAGCAGTCTGAACGAGGGTCCCAGAGCAGCCCGCGATTTTCCAGACTTTGGTCGTCAATAGAGAACCCCAAGGGAGTCCAAGGGTGATCCTGAGGGAGAGAGCTAAGAACTTCGGGAACGTTACTGGCCCACTTACGGAGCTCAACCCCAGCGCTTTGAGTGAGACACTGCAGCTCTGCCTGAAGCTCCGCGAGCTTCATCGACGTCACGTGCACCGGCGACAATGTCGTCGATGTAAGTGCTGGAAGTAAGAGCGCTTTGCAGCTAAGGGAAACTTCCCCGCCTTGTCAATGACGAGTTGCTGCAACACTCTTTGAGCTTGAAAAGCAGAGGGCGTGAGACCGTAGGTCACTGTGTTTTAGTTGATACTCGACTACAGGCCCGGACGGCTGAGGACGCAAAAAAATTGCTGGAAGGCGCGATCGTCCTCGTGCACGAGAATTTGACGGTACAATTTGTTGAACATCTGCACACAGAGCAACTGGGTGTTACGAAACGTGGTGAGAATGACGGGAAGATCACCCTGCAGTTTTGGACCACTCAAACAAAACTTGATTGAGAGAAATACCACTCTTTTTCAGGGAGGATGCGTTGAAAACCACTCGCAACTTAGTGGTGGAGCTGGTGATTTTACGTACACAATGATGGGGTATTATGTACTCAGAGGCTTTAAGAGCGGGCGCATGTGCAGCGCCTGATCGTACTCACTCATGAACTTTTTATACTCGTCATGAAGAGGAGGGTCGTGTTTCAGTCGACGCCTAAACTAGGGAAAATTCTTTAAACGCGACGTCACGGTTGAATCCTGGCATTTTTCAGTCAGGTTTTGAATGGGAGAGCCACAGAATAGCGTCCGTGAGAATCACGGGAATGGGAGGTGAGAAATGCTCTTCAGCGAGAGTATCGAGAGGGTCCGAGAAGTGGGTCGATGCACTTCTTCTGATTCCCAGAAAAGACGGAGCGTGCTCTCCAAAGGAGGGTTTGGCGACCGTTTAAAAAAGAACATGAGGGCTCAGAGGACTGTTTGATGTGTTGATTGGTCCTAGCAACACCCCTCCGAAGACTGTGTTGAGTGCGGCTGGCCTACTACCCCGGACTGAGTCACCATTCTTACATAGAATGGGCTGAGTAGAAAATCTGCGCCGATGAGGAAATCAATAGCGCCAGGCACATTGAAACGATCGTCCGCCCAAGATCAAGATCACGATAACGTTTTTAAGACGTTTAATGGACACCGAAGACGTAGGCAGATTGCCGGCAATAGAGGGGGAGAACGTGTGCATTTACATCGATATACGTTTGAGTAGAGCGACGGGGTGCGACTCTACAACGTACAGTCCGAGGACACGAGTGGATGTGCATCCAACACCTGAGAGTTGTGAAGTGGCAGGGTTGGGATCTTCAAACCTAACCTTTGCACTAGCGAGTTAGTGATGGCCGAGATCTGTGACCCAGAGTCTATTACCGCACGGAAAGGTTGCAAAATCCCATTAGCATCACTGATGAGAGCGCGAATCGTGCCCAACAGGACAGTTTGATGCGTAGGATTCGAAGCCCGTACTTGACATGAGAGAGCTTGAGGCGGCTGCTGACTTGGGCCTGAGGTGTGATTCACTTCCTCAACAGAGGAGGGGGGGGGAGTCCGTGTGAAGCATTGAAAGGTGTTTGTTGCTACGGCACACAGAACACGAACTTTTTGACGTTACATTGAGAACGCATGTGCGCCCCCATGCAATTAAAACAACGTTTCAAACGTCGCAGAGTGTCATAGCGTTCATTGACAGCTTGACCTCGAAAAACATCGCACTGATACAAAGTGTGTGTTTACTTGCAGAGAGGGCACGCAAAAGGAGAGGAGGACCACATTAGCGCGAGATGAGTCATGACTAATGTGTTCGTACTAGAGTTCGAAACAGGTTTCGGGCGATACTAGAAAAGAATTAACTTTCTTAGAGGGATGAGAACTCTTCGGTGACATAGTCGAATTTTGCCGACAGCACAAAGCTCCATAGTGCGAGACTGTTGTTCCAAAAAATCGATTACGATTATAATCAGGAGCTGAGTTTTGAACAATGCTTAGTTTTCGAAAGCTTTCCCAGAAGAGGGATCTAGATTGGCTAACGATAAACATAGCAGCAGAAAATCGCCTAAATCCGGAATATCTAGTGCTTTCAAAGCTTCAACCGAATTACGATGGACTTTGAGGAAGCTTTGAAGTCCTTCATAGGACGAAGTCTTGAGAGGAACAAATTCTAGTATCTTCTGAACATAGACGCTGCCTAGAAGTCTCTTGTTTTTGATAACGTGAGATAAGCGCATTTAATGCCAGAGGATAGCTTTCTTCACAGATTTGAAACTCAGAGATAAAGCTAGAGCTTGTTCAGACAAAAGAGGATTTGAGGTAATGCAGCTTCTGCCACATTACTTAACGATTGTGTTTTCGCCGATCAGAGACTTGAACAGGGAGTAGAACTCGGGCCATTTGCAAATGTCACCCGCGAACTTGGGGAGGTCAATGACTGGTAGAGAGATGTGAGATTTCGCAGAGATGGGGCAGCCCGTGTTGAGTCACACTGACCGGGCTGAGTCAACTTAACAGCCGCGAGGAACCTAGCTTTTGCTGGTACAGAACTGTTTCAAAACTGTCTTGAACCTTTTCGATTTCGGTGGGTCTCGCCTTGTCTTTTAACTGCGTGTTAATATCCGAAATTGACATTTGGATGTCTTGAAAAACAGACTTTCCCAAAGCAAAGAGCTTGTCGAAACCCAGCCTACACAAATGGACATCTTCGGGTTTGATTTTGAGAACGCGTCGTGTGTTCTTGAACGCTTGCACAAAAACAAATTCACGACGAGCTACCAAACGTTTCTGTTGTGCTTGTAACTCTTTTCCCTGGTGAACGATAGGTACAAGTACCCAAACGGAGAACAAACGACAAAAAACACGGAAGAGAACAATTCAAAACAGTGAGCACGGTTTATTAAATAAACACACGAGACACGAGACAATAATAAACCAGCAATGACTGTGAACACAAAGGAGAGAAAGAGCAGTTACGTAAATTGACACGTCATTGCAAACAGTGTATGAGCGAAAACGATGCGTGTATAAAATCACGCGAGACGAGAGCATAAACACAAGAAAAATCACTAATATAATATGTGCTTTAGAGCCAGAGAAGAAACACATACAAGAAAGAAATCGAGAAACAATTATGTACAAGACAATCAGACGTCGAATGCCTGAGTACGAACAATGATATCCAGCGAGAATATCGTTTACGCCAGAGAACGTGAACAAAAGCACGAGATATACAAAAAATACACAGCAACTTGAGCGATTATGTTTAAACAAGACAATGAGAAAGAAATGATGAAAATCCAAAATGAAAGAAGCAAAGTTTTCATCCGGTTCGGACGGACCAAATTGTTTAGGCCGAGATGCCTAACCGAGATTTTAAGTGGGGCTGTAATTAGGTTTTTAATAGAGTAAGAGAGCAAGGAAGAACACAGCGAAATAAAATGCAGAAGAGAACTTACATGTGATTGTGCAGAATACTTCCTGCATGGACTGGTTGCCCCCGACGTCGTGAGGTTCGGATGTTGTTGAACTTTCTTGCGTCGCGTGCGTCGCGACGTCAGTGTGTCAGACGTCGAGGGGGATAGGAAAGGTTAATAGAGCTGGCCAGTTGAAGAATAAAGAAGTGATAAGAAACGGAAGAAACAGTTCAGAGAACTTATATTGGGAGCAGTGGCAAAGACTGCACTCAGAAAGCAGTGCAGGGAGTACGAGAGAACTGAACTGGTTATGCCCATATACGGGCGAGAGTGATAATAGAGAGCGACCTTTCAGAACGACAGACCGTCGTGAACTAACTTAGAGATGAATGATAATATGAATGCAAACGGAAAATAAACAGAAAACGAACGTGATTGGCTGACCAAATCACATGACAAAACCGGGCAAAAGCACTCGAGTAAAAACCAAAATGAAAAGATGAAAATACAAATACAATGAAAATAAGCACTAAACAAAGCGACGAAAATACCAAAATATAATCGGCGCGAACAATGACAATTACTATCATATTTCTATTTCTACTCTGTGTATTGCAAATATAGGTAGACACCCTATCTTCCTTCACATATTATTTATTTGATTTATTTTATGTCTCTCCTATTCAGTTATAAAAAAAACTGGATTTACAAATTACAAAGGAGGATAACTAAATAAAACTAATAACATAGAATGCAGGCAAAACAATGATCAGTGTAGTTTAACAAAAGTTTGGAAGAGTAATATTTTATTTATTATGTATAAATGTATTTATTTATTTAACGTCTATCCTATTCAGTTAAAAACTGATTTACAAAGGAGGAGTCACACTCACAACAACTATGTATAGTAAGACGTTATATTTAAATTGGATAAACAATATTAAAGTAAAATTAAGTAAAATAAATTATATATACAAAAGAAAGAAAAAGAAAACCGAATTGAAAAGACTGATTTATTATACGATCCCACTCAAACGAATGTGAGGTTTGTCAAAATTATAGGAACACCAAATCGAGGATATAATCAAACTTTCGTGGAGGAAACCATGCCGAACGTGATCTTCATTCTTCTGTTCAATCTTGAAAACCATTACCATTACCATACTCCAAAAATCTTGACTTTTATTATAATAAAATTATTATAATATATTAGGGCTATTCATATTATTTGATTAGATGTTTTTTATACGAACACAGTAAAAACCGGAGCCAACATTTTGTACGGACATATTGTACTTCCTTGTGTACATACATATATTATTAATTTGTCTGAACTAAAATAAGTGATTAAGAATATCATTTGTAGGTGGTTTTTGCATCCCTCTGTGAACGGTTATTTAAGCGGTTATTTATTGTATTATTTACGTTCTTCACGGTGTATATTTTTAATGAAAAGTGGAATGCACTTTCAACTCCACAATGATTTAACGTTAAGATGGGAGGTTCATAAGTATAGTGTGCAAGTGTATACAATAGTTTAATAGTGAGATTACTAATAAACAAATTTGGTCACACTACCTTTGAAGTGAATCTCTATGCAGAGGATTGAACCTAAATATTGTCTTCATTTTATTTGTCTTCGCCTTGATTGTAGATGTTGTAGCACTATTTGTTGAAACGACAGAACAGATGCTCAACGAAGAATATTGTGTTGTGTGTTAAGTTAGGGTTAATTATATTTTGATACGATTTCACAGTCTTCTTCTCAGTTTCTATTTATTGCATTTTGTGGTACAGATCTGTTACTGAAAGACAACACCTAAAGACGGGCATGCATTGCACCCTGAGCAGGTTTCCAACGAAAAATTGTTATTATAGGGCCTACTCCTGAAAAACTTGACGCACATGGTCGATGGCAATTAGCCGGTATTGGAGTGAAATGTACGACTTCCTTGAAATTGGCATGCATTTATTTAATAATATTGCCGGGGAAGCCAGAGCTAATGCAGGGGCAACGCCATTCTCGGACTAGAGATTCTCTATATCTACATAGCAAACATTATGTAAAGAAATAATAATTATGCAATTTTTTAACGTAGTCTTTACGAAAGTTAAAAGCAAAAAACAGTGGCTTGATCATAGTTTGTTGTTTCTCTGGTCTTGATTGCTCCCTGCCCTGAATTATTTTTCTCTAATGTTATTCTGAATTCAGGTAACAATTATTTTTTGGTATCTGGAATTTACCGGAAGAGATCTACACTGTCACTGACTCTTTACCGAATACTATCATCACAGCGATTTTCCGTATTGGGCGTGGGAGAATTTGATTTTTATTTTATTATAATTATTTTATTTATTTTTGTATGTCCTGAACTTCACCACAGAGAAAACAGTGAAGGCCCTACACTCCAGTTAAATTGTGCTCTTTCCGCACGTGTTTTTGCGATTTGGCGGGGCTGGAATACCATCTCAGCTTTTCTCTAGGTTGCAATTCTTTTTCCTATGTACACAAAACCGTGGAATTTAATATGGGAAGTCGCACTAGTTATTTTTATTTCATCAAGATTTTTGTGAGTGGTTTCATCATTTTGTTCTCGGCATGCCGATAAAATGTTTCAAAGTCTTCAATTCATAGGTAATAAAGGTCAATTTTCCCCGTTATCGGTACAAAAAACACAGCTTATTTTACTCATCGGTTTAGTGGTAGTTTATTGGTTAATGGGACATAATCATTATCAATATCATCTAAAATGAAAACATTCACTGGAAATTCCTACACAAACATTGTGCCTTGTAATGGATTAATAATAATATTAT
Organism: Sweltsa coloradensis; assembly: GCA_024449915.1. NCBI lineage: Eukaryota > Metazoa > Arthropoda > Insecta > Plecoptera > Chloroperlidae > Sweltsa > Sweltsa coloradensis. Next base: position 17,303 of record JAMZAV010006985.1, on the reverse strand, counting down.
TACTAACCCATTGTAAATGAAGAGGGCATGTCTTGAGACATGTATTTCACATTATTTATGTATATTAGGGTGACAAATGTATATAATAAGTAATAGAAAACCACAGTTAAAACTTATTTTTTGTGCAGTCAGTGCTGAGAATTTTTAAATAGCATCTACTGTAGAGTTTACATCCTATAATGCACTAAAAAAATCCTCAAAAGGTACACTAATTAGGTACACTTGCACATGCCATTCAATAAACAAACGAGAACGGAGATACTGCGAACCAAAGGTACCAAAGGCTAGATAGAAAACAAGTGACGATGATAAATTAATCCACTAAGACATTTCGAGGTGACGAGATACATGACAATGTAGGACGATTAAAAAAATACCCTATGCGGGATTCGAACCCACATCCTCATAGAGCCATGCTTCGGACCAGCGCCATAATCGTATAGGTTGTTAATTATCAGTGGCTCCATTATTGCCACCGTGAAAGATAGCTACACAATTCTAGAATAGCGTTATCATTCAATCATGATGAAAACGAAAACAATGAACAAAGAGGTAATCAAACAAGGGTTTCTTCCAACATTTGGTGTGCACGTGCAACATCCGATAATCTAAAAGGCTAAAATCAATTTCTAATCTAGGCCTACTTGCTAAGAGTTCTCATTTATTTGTGAACATTCATAATCCTTGTAGCTTTTCATAAAAAATATATTGAAATATTTTAGTTGCTATCCCCCTCTAAACAAGCATTGAGTACAATTGCATGTGTGGCCGCGATTGTTCTTAGCTCTGTGAGGTCAAAGCGGTTGAGATTCGCTTGGTTATCGCTGGATAAGAGCCCGTTCTGCGCCGTAAGCGCACAGCCTGCAGAGGCGTCGACGGTGAATACTATCTCACAAACAGTGCAACAATCAATGCGACAAAGTTTACGTAAACGAAAAGTGTAAGACACAGTTTTGTAGAGAAAGCTTGTGCCCATCGATTGCTGCCACTCGTAATTTTTTTGAAATTTTTTTGTGGCTTGTGATCGAGTTGAAAATGCGGTGTTACGATTTTTTGCGATTTTCTTCGGTCAATTTTTAATGTTTTGCATATTGAATTTTACGAAATTACAAAATGCCATATCAATATAGGTAGATACAATAGAATTACACATTCTAAAAAAAAAATTAGGTCAATATGTTTGTAACTTTAGATGTGTCAAAGAAAACAAGAAAAAACACTAAAAATACAAATTTTGAGTTTGATAATTTTTTTAAGGGTGTTTCGACAAGTTTTTTTGAAATCCATTTCTAAGGGAGTATCCTGAGACTGTCTGAATCATGTTCTGAAATTTGCAGCTGGTTACCTCTCCGATGATGTAAAAGGATAAAAATCTGTCTGCTCTCTTCAGTTTACATGTAAGTGGAGGTGCATAGTAGCCTAGATCTAAAGTATGTTTTGCATTCGCAGTGACTGCTGTCGAGCAAGCCTATATGAGGAATTCAACGAGAAAGCAAGTGGCGTACCACCCGTTGAAGCAGCCACCTACTAACGGCATCATACAAACCATCAAGGCGGCGCACACCAACCGGATCAAACAGCTTGAGAACCAGGTTGCTGAGGATCAAATCAAGATCAATGTAGGTGGATTTTCTTTTGGTTCAATGTTTGGCATTATGCACCATTGGTTGCTCCGGAGGCCTGTTCATATTAGGGTTGCCGTTTGATAATCGATATATCGATCGATACGATTATTTCCCCAAACGATCGATAATGGATTCAGTCTTCCAGAATCGATTATTGATATATCGATACCTAATCGAATAGCTCGCCCGCCCGAAATTTTGTAATTTACCGCCCGCTCTGCAGAACTTCATAAAATAGTAGGCTACCAGTCAAGACATTAGGCCTAATCTAGGTGCCCGTTAGGGCGCCGCAGCCAAGCCGCGGTGCGCTACACACTCAAGCACCTTATACAGCAAGCAGAGTTAGGGTGATTTCGAAGTGTCACCCAGCCGTCATGAAACGTGATGTGAACTTAAAAACTTATCAAAATCAAGGGGATTTAAGTAGGTACCTGACAACACATGCCAAATTCGGTTGGGGTGCGATCATTCCTTCTTGGTGAAAAAATGGCTTGAAACATGCTCAAAATCACTTTAAGGATGTTAGTTACTACTACTGACTTCTGACTACTGACTACAGGTACTGTCTAATTCGTCAGTTTCAATTGCCCAGCGATTCTGACCAAACGGGTGGGGCTACAACGTTCATATTTTACATGGACATTAAGGTAATTTAGTGATGTAGATCCTTTTGAAAGAAAAAGTTGAAAACGTTTGCTGCAAGGCTTCCAAATAAAGGTTTCAATATAATAAGCCTTATACAAGATTAAGAATAATCAACAAGTAGGTAACTATAGTTACTTGACAATAATCGACTAGGCCTACATTGTTTACAAAAAGCAAGTCTTTGTACCACTAGATATTTTACATCCTATTGTTAATTTGTAATAACATAGAAATTAAATCAACTTTGATAAAATTATTATATTTTAACAAATAATTTTGCAATGGAACTTGAAAAAGTAATGAGATTGCACACATAACAAAAACTTATAAAAATACTGCCAAACCTTACACACTCAAAAGAAATGAGATCTAAAAGGGGCCAAGCTTATCTACCCTTCCACATTTGCGCATTGTTAATTCATAAACGTACAATGTCCCGTAACAGCATCCTCGAAAAGTTTGGCAAAATAGAATTTGCATGATATTACGTTTAAATTAATTAGAAAAAAAGAACTCTGATGAACTAGGTATTACGTTTAAATTAATAATTGCAAATTCTATTTTGCCAAGCTTTTCAAGGATGCTGCGGGACACTGTACGTTTATGAATTAAGAATGCGCAAATGTGGAAGGGTAGATGAGCTTAGCCCTTTTTTAGATCTCATTTCTTTTGAGTGTGTAAGGTTTGGTTGTATTTTTATTTTTTACAAGTTTTTGTATGTGTGTTCGCTTTATTCCGTGAAAAATGCATCCACTGCGAGATCTACAACACGCGTAAGGCGTGAAGTATGAAGCGCATGCACTGCTGCTGCTGCAGTATAGGCTACTAGCATGACGCGTGTGTGTTACGGGCCGGCTCGGGTGGCTGCACTCCCGCGCCGATCATGCGCCAATTGCTCAACCTTGGTGCGTCACACTCACAGCCAATATTGTAGTACGGTACATCGTTCAAGGTCAATAAGTATTTTATCAAGATGCATTCCTCCCCACTCCTAGCCAACGTGGTATCGCTTTACTTCATTCCGTAGTGCTACGATAATATTTTCTCATCAGTTCCTTCTCTCACATCAATATTATGTCGTCTTCCAAACTAATGTCCAACATTATTCATCTCGTCGTGTAATAAATATCTGAGCATTGAATAGTTAAACTGATATCTCGTAACTGAATGAACAACAATCAAAACAAAAGCTGAAATGAAACTTCACAGAACCACGATTTCCAAGAAGAACGACCTTCACAAAGATAACACTCAAGCCGGGTAGCATCTGTCTATTCCACGTAGCGCGCTCTCGTAGGGCCGGCCAGACGCGGGGGGGGGGGGCTCGTGAAAGACGTTGCTAGCGTGGAAATACCCTGTTTTGAACAAACAAAAGGAACAAAAGAATGCACTCGCAAAGGTCCACAGTCCGCGTCGGTATGCGAGCAAGTTTAGGCCTAATTTTTATTTGATTATCGATTATCGATTGTTATTTTTTTAAAATCGATTATCGGTCGCGATATCCGATTATCCGATTATCGATACTGAAATTCGTATCGAACGGCAACCCTAGTTCATAGTCACGTTCTCTTGTCCAGTTGTTCTAATTGAGTAGGTAGTAGGCCTATAGTGGTTTGCGAGTAGGGTTCCCGAAATTTCTAGACAGTTTGGGGTATTTGGGACAGACCTGATACTCAAACAACGGTGTCTGGTACCTAGACTCATCCATAATGATGGTGGACTTGGGCTGGTTCAGATTTGAGTTGACCTTATTTTATTGATGGAGGTAGGCCTATCAGTCCAGACTTATAATTACTTGTGTGCTCAGATACAATATTACAGTAAAACCTCTATTATCCGAGGTGGATGAGACCGGGTGCAGCTCGAATTATCGAAAAACTCGGATGATCGCGATTTTATGTTTATTTGCTCTCGTAGCATAGCCTAATATGGTAAAATGATACATACCATTAAAAAAACATAAATAAACAGCATCTTAGTGATTACATCGGCTGCCCACTGCTTTGCTGATAGAATGAATGTGTTAGTCTCCTTATCTTATCTCATAACATAAACGACTGCTTTGTTGATAGAATGAATGTCTGGTCTCATTATCTTATCTCATAATGTAAACAAAACAACTCTGGCGAGAGTCTTGGCCCGAAGCCAATTGACTGACTAAAATGAGGCGATACGTAATCTATGGCTTGGGAGGGGGAAGGTGGCGGGTGACGGTATCTCCGCGTCTGTCATTGACTGGATGTCCCGATGCAATGTTTATTTCTTCATAATCATAGCCAACCTCTATCGTGTTGTCTTCAAAGCCATATTTTGTCTCTTAGTCTCTCTCCCTCCCTCTTTCCTCTCTCATCCGCCGTCTTTGACCTAGGTCGCGGCGGCAGCAAGCACTCACAAAGACACTGACTCAACACTTTACGGCACCCTACCCTCGACCCCTGCCCCCAACCCCCCATACAATTCACGCGCTGTGCAATTCTTTCATGACACGTCATTGCAGTAAACCGCAGGCCCTACTGCATGACATTCGATGTAAAGAACATAACATTTCGGCCTAATTAAAAAAGGAAAGAGCACCTGAAAACAGCTCGGATAACACGGCATCTCGGTTAATCGGAGCTCGGATGAACGAGGTCTTACTGTAGTTACATGACTGCTTGTTGGGGGCAGTCTAGATATAATTAAGATACAAATTCCACAGCAATTACTATTTGAATACTTTTTTCAGAAAAAAAAAGGTTTTGTGGCAGCACTAGGCCTATATTCAAAGTTAAAACCAAATATGGATATCAAATAAATACCCGGTAGGGCCTATGTCAATATTGTTTGATGTATTGATCTTTTTCGTGTCAATTCATTACCTACCTGTTATTTATATGCAGCATTAACCGCATTAAGCTGCAATATTTCCCCTACTTGAACCAGCCCGAAGCAGTTTACTACCTGAACCTGAGCAGATTGTGAAAACCTTTACCCGCACAGCCCTAGTAGGCTTAAGTGGTAAAATAGTAGGCCTACCTACCTATCAATAATTCTGTAGCCTAACTTAAAACATGAACATTAGTAATTTGAAATATGTTCTATTTGGTTGAAAGGAGTACGTGACGGAACTCCGAACTATGAGGACGCAGCAAAAGCGTCTGGAAATGGAAATTAAGAAGTATCAAGGGATGGCCGGGAATATTCCCCATTTCATGCGAGGGCAGGAAGAAGAACTCCGCACTGTGCAACACGAGCTCAAGAAGGTATGGTACGCCCTTCTACCTACTTACCTAGTCGTACATAGCTCTAGTATAGGCTAGCCTAGTAGGCCTACTTAGAAATACAACTATTATGCATATATTGACTAGGCCCAATGGCAATAGGCCTAGTAGAATGTGTCCAATATGTAATTTGAAATTTAAATGGCCCTTGGCACATCCGCATCATCCAACAATTAATTGTTTCCTCATTATATTCAACAGCATGCCTATTTGTGAAACAAATTATTTGATAATCAAAATTAGAACTTTTTCTCAGGGGAAACTATCAGCACAAGTTGTAAGAGGCCCAGATGTGTAGGCCTATTCGTACTAAAATTCAAACAATGTTTAGTTCTCATGAGTCGTTCGCGGTGGCACATACAATTAGGCCCCTGGTCCTAAGCGTATGAGTATGAGGACGTGGGTTCGAATCCCGCATAAGGCAGGCATGGGTAGGCCTATTTGATTTTGTAATCGTCCTTCATCCTCATTCATCACTCATCTTCTCGAATAGTCTTTTTGCATTGCTACATATAAGATGTTAAGAAAAAAAATCATTCCTAGTTTTGATGATGCTCCATGTTTCAGGCTAAGATGCAGAACGCGAGACTCGGTCAGAACTTGTCCGTGCGCGAGGACGAGCTGAGGAGAGTGAAGCAGGAGAACCAGCGATGGCGGAAACTCGAGGATCTGATGGAGCTCGAAGACCGAGAGAAACTGTATGAAGAGAACGAGGAACTCAAACAGAAGATCGTCAGGCAGAACGACAAGATACTGGTGAGTGGAGGCTACACAGATTACAGATTTTATTGTTTATTGACTTGTTATTGTTAAATACTAGGAAAACGCTTAAGTCCCGCCGCGTTGTTGGATGAGCGTATATGGTGCATTGAGATGCCATGAGTTACGCGGATTTTCTGTTGTTCTGTGAAAAAAATCGTTACTTAGTCGAAGATTTTTTTTAAATAAATTAGATTAAATTAAAAATTAACTTAATTTCTATTATTAAATAAACAAAATAAAAATTAACTTAATTTTTTTAATAAATCGTAATTTTTTAAAAAGAAAAAAATCGTAAAATTGCAATTTGTAATAAGAAATAATTATTCGATTGCGCTCAAATTTAACACGAATATATTAATTCATGAAATTAAGGTTCTGTGAAAAAATCATTACAATAAGATAAAGCATGTAGGTGTTATAAGTCAAAGAATTGTTTTAGAAAAGAAAAAAAACCGTAAAATTTTGATTTTCATGAGAAATAATTTTTCGATTACGCTAAATTTCACACGAATATTTAAATTCATAAAATTAAGGTTCTGTGAAAAAATCATTACAATCGGATAAAGCATGTAGGGTTATACGTCGAAGAAATTTTTAAAAAATCGAAAAAAAAACGTAAAATTGCGTTTTTTATGAGAAAAAATTTCCCGATTGCGCTCAAAAAACGTTGGCAGTTCTAAGTTCAGAGATTTCGAAGGTCTCCATAAAATTTCATCGCAATCGGAGTATCGGTTAGCCGGAATCGTGTTAACAAAACACACAAAAATACAAAAAAAAAAAAAGAAAAAAAAAACATTCCGGATTTTTTTCTCCAGTGTAGTGAAATGGAATCTTCGGTTTCGCTCGCTACGCTCGCTACGCTCATCCAACTAAGTTATAATATTGTTATTGTTATGTTGTAATCTTGTGATGTAGGCCTATAGGCCTACAGGCTATGTAAATAGACTATGATAGCAGACTGTATGCTAAACAGAAAATAAAACTACTAGTACTTCTTCTACATAGTTGAAATTAGTGATGACGACGGTTAAGGTTTCTCTTAACCGGTTAACCGGTTTTTAACCAGTTAATTTTCAAAAACGCGTAAATCACGCATTATCGGCGCTCGCTTCGTGTTGTGCAATCGTAACCGGGAGTAACCGGGACCGGGAGTAAGATCCAGCACCGATTACGAAATTGCTTATGTGGCACATCTGCGTAGTGTCACCGATATCGGATTGTAGGCGGCTCAAGGTCTCTTGCCTCGTCGCTATCTCAGTGCCCCCCCCCCCCCCTCCCACCACCATGCCGAACTTACGTAATCAGTTCATTCATTAGTGCTCGCGCCCGCCCGCTACGTATTTTATCTCTGAATGCTGTCAGTGTCACGTAATAAATATTGGACACTAAAATAACGCCGTTGAATATTTAAAACATGCTGAAATAGTACTTCACAGAGAACGACCTTCACCTTCACAAAGACTGTCAAAGACGAGTGTAGTTTAGCCAGCATTGTTTACGCGACATCTAGGCGGCCGACCTCGCACGGGAAGGGGAGGGGTATTTATTCTGTGTATTATCTGTTCCTTGAAATAAATCGCAGGAGCGGAAAAAAACCATTTTGAGCAGCTGGAAATTCCATCAAATCTTCCAGATGTAAAAATAAACAACAAACAACATTTTAATCTTTTTATCTCAATTCAATGTGCACACGCCAAGTTTATTACGTAGTAAATAATAATAATAATAATAATAATAATCAAACACCCGGTTCCAACATAAGTCAGGTCGGGGGGTGACGTATCACCAATTTCTCGGGCTGTGGACTCTCAGTGTTTGCTAGCCAGGCTCAACACCTCCTCATCTACTTCGATGTCTTCTATGACAGGCATTTCTACCAGTTCTCTCCATTTCTTTCTATCCTCCCAGAGTCTTTCTTCATTAATTCTTTCCCATGATTTTCCTCTTTCTTCAATGTTCCATTTTATTTGGTCCCTCCATCTATCTCTTGGGCGTCCAACTCTTCTTACTCCCCCCCATGTGTGTTCAAATTCTCTTCTTGGTATTCTATCTTGTTTCATTCTTCGTACGTGCCCATACCATCGAAGTCTTTCTTTTCCTATTTTATTTCGTAAACTTTCCACTCCTAGTTTGTTTCTTATTGTTTTGCTCCGTACCTTGTCTATTTTTGTTAAGGCTACAGAACTTCTTAAAAATTTCATCTCTGCTGCTTGTAATCTGCTGTCTTCCTTTCCTCCTATTGTCCATGTCACGGATGCATATGATATTATTGGGAGGAAATACATTTTGTACAATAACATCTTGCACCTGGATGATATTTCTTCTTTCCATAATAGTTTACGTACACTTTGGTAAAATTTGTCTGCTAATATAATTCTCCTTGATATTTCAGCATCTAGTTTTGCGTCTTTTGTTAGTATACTTCCGAGGTAGTTAAATGCTTCTGCAATGAATGGCCAGCTCTTCACCCCGTAGTATTATCTTCTTTTGATTTTGTTTACTTTTCTTCGTTACTATTAATGTTTCACTCTTTTCAATGCTTATTTTCATGTTAAACTTCAGTGTTTCCTCATTCCATCTATCTACGCTCTTCTGTACTTCTTCAATGGAATCTCCCCATCTCACTATATCATCTGCAAATATCATAGTTTTAGACGTTTCACTTTCTGTGGGTTCAACTTTACGCAGTATGTTATCCATAACAATGATAAATAATGTAGGTGACATCACACTACCTTGCCGTAGCCCACCGTTTATTTCAAACCAAGTAGTTCTACCAAATGGTGTTTGAACACAGCTCTTTGTTGTGACATATGTGCTTTGAATTCTTGTTATTATATTATTATATATTATTATAATATGCAGTAAAACCCCTATGGATTGTTCCCGCATCGTCCGTTTTCCCGCCATGATCGCTATCTTTGAAAAGTTTTTGCAAAAGTCCCATTTACACAATGCTAAAAATTCCCGCATCCACTGGCCGTATCGTTCAAAATGTTGTGTTTCTCAATGTTAAATTTACCCTAAGCATCATTTTTGCCTTTTTGAACACTGACCGGCGACCGACGAAAAAGCCATCGAGCGCGATCTTTTGTGAAGGTTGACTTCCCCACCCCGCCCGCCGCCCGCTGCCTATGAGACCGGTTACCCCTCCTCTCCCACTCGCGCTGCCAGTGATGGACACGGCCCGGCCGGCCGGCCAGCTCAGACACAACCAATGTTGCACTACAGATAACAGAGTACACTACGTGGTGTAAACTCTATTATCTGTGGTTGCACGTTCCAGAAGTGCCGTGTTTTTCTTACGCGATAATAATTGCAAGATCATTGTTTTTAATCAATGATGCTGTCAATACAACACTTGTGAAACTGAGGCTGGTTACTGAAGACTGCAGTCGATTTTGTCACTTACAATAAAATGATCACATGGCATAGAAACATGAAACATGTACTTTAATCATGCTCATTCAAGCTCGTTGGGAAAAGAGGGCGGTAGTGGAGTGGGTAGGCCAGGTCAAGTATTGGGTTGCGTTTGTCGGCAGTGCTGAAATACTACGATCGTGAGGGGGGGGGGGGGGGGGGGGGGGGGGCGAACAAAGAGCCACTCGACCTTCTCACATTGCCAGACTGCTGCTAATGAGGGGGGAGGAAAAGAACTGTATTACCCATGTGTTCGGCGGCACGTGTTGAGCTGTCATAGCGGGCGGCACTCGGACCAGTAAATAACAACAGGGCAAGGTCGGTTCTCTTTATCTCGCGCGCGGTAAATACAAAGAAAGATTTTTCACAGTATATCGCCAATAAATTATCCAGTGAATGTTCACGTAACCGGTTACAAAAATTAACCGGTTCTTAACCGGTTAACGATTAATCGTCGTCATCACTAGTTAAAATCACAAATTTTTAAATACCTTTTGACATTCTCGGCGGCCAATTTTCCATGTGGACCACACACAAAAATTGATGGCGTAAATGAAAGCCTTTTTCTTTCTAAAAAACGCATATAAATTATGTTAATAATCTGCTGGAAAAAAAATTTTTTTTTAAAATTATTTTTTTAGTATACACTTCATTTGAATTAAAACATTAAATAAAAACATTTGTTAATAAACATTGCTTTAACATTGGCAACATTGTTAAACTAAAAAGGGACTAATGGGGCTCACTTCAAAACCTTTCTTGCAAAAAAAAAAACAGACGATTGCATCACAATAGTTTATCATTCGCTTCACTGGTAGCCTGGGCTAGATTTACGTTAGGTAGGCCCTTAATCCGAAAAAATCTTTTCAATTCCCTTTTTCGACATTACTTGATTGTTTTGAAGTATTAATGTAAGGCATCAAAAAATACCATTTTAATTTTAAAAACAACAACGCAAAATATGCCCTTAGTTCAGCTGTCAAAGTACTTCCCAGTCTCCAAAACCAGGGGCCCCATTGCATGATGCATTTGTTTTTAGTTTTTGCTTTGGTTTTGTGCTATTGATGACGTGACCATTTCAAAGGGTCGTTCAATCTAGGCGATTTTGAGTCCAGTGTTCAGATGCTCGCGCAAGGGTATGCTGGAGGTAAAAAACCTCAAACGGAACTAGTCAACGAGCGAGGAAAACCGCACGACGCAAGACAGTCTGCCGTCGCGCTGGAAACCTGGAGAAACTGCGCTGGGAGCCGGATGAAGCAAAAGTCTCATGTAAAACTCGCTGAGGTTCGTGGCGGAAAACAAAGAAAACCCCCCTTGACGCACGGAGAGGTGTCTCTTATCTCCCTCACCGAAAAAGGGTGGGGCCTACGTCCCGACTCAGTGATTCGTTACTTCATACAAAAATTAATTGGGTACCGTACAGTACTGATTTTTTAAATCAAATTGGTTAAAAACGTTTTGTATCCAAGTCTTTTTTTTTTTTAAATTTTCAAGGCCCATGAACATAATTTCCTAAGGTTTATGGTTTAAACGAAGGTTTAAACTGCCCAAAGCGTTATCGTTTTCAATGTTTTCCTAAGTTTAAGGTTAAGGGTCTAAGGTTTAACAAGATAAAAAATTTCATCACTCTGATCTTAAACATAAAACAACCCCAAACCCAATGGAAATTGAGTCTCAAAATCCGGCCAAGGGTAGCGCGCGACTAGAAACGTGATAGAAAAACATTTTTTAAAACCAAAAACCAAAAACCTTAAACCTTCGGAAAGTATGTGCACTGACTTTAAGGGAAAAATTCCCCAAATTTAAAACTGGGAAAACGCTTAACCCCCGTCGCTTTGATGGATGAGTTTTTTTTGAAATTTTTAGTTTGCGAGGACCACTTTTCCTTTGCAAGTGTTTTTTGAATGCATTTAGGTGATTGTTGTCGTTTTCTATTGTTATTTGTTAATTTTACGAAAAAACCCTCGTTATTTTCAAAATTGAAGGGCCCCCAAAAAAAAGGCATTTCGAAATAAAAAAATTCGAATAAGCATATTATTTTCAAAAGAAAAAAAAAAAAAAAAAAAAAATGATTTTACTTAGGCCTATTTTTTTTGTGATTTTACAATGTCTGAGGATAAAAGACAGGCTAAAACTGGGGAGTGGGAAAAGGCTAATAGTTATTACCTGACAAAAGTTATGATAAAAAAAATTGTTACCTACACAAATTTTTTTTAAATTAAATTTTTGCTTTTACAATTGTGTGAAGGCTAGTCTTTTTTTCTAAATTTAAGTTTATTCAGAAAATTTTTAATAGTAATTATTTACATCTTGTTGCTTTTACCCAGTAGGCTAGGCTAGGCTCGGGGAAGTTGCCCATTCCTGTAAAAGAAAAACCGGGGGTTACACTACCCCTAGGAAAAAAGCAAAAATTTTCATTTTTAAAAGAAAGAGGGTTTTAAAATTTCACATACCTCACGTCGAATTTGAAGGTGGGAAAAAAAGTCTCCCATATCCTCTGCACTAACTTCTGTCTCAAAGCCCCCGAACAAATTTCGCAATCCACAAATTGCTCCAAGGTCACCTGGGGGTGTCCTTTGTCGCGATGTAGGCCTCCAACACAGCAGCGCTTTGCCGCTTTTGCCTGGTAGGGGGGGCGTGTCTCCGTCGGGTTTCTTCATGTCGCAATAGGCGTGTGGTACTAGGCCTTTTGGAAATCCCCCTGGATCGACTCTTTTAAGGCTGGCTTCAGGCTCAACTCAAGCCGAAGTGGCAATGTCTTCGTCCACATTCAGTAGCATTGAAGCTGGCCCAAACTGTGTTTGGGAACATTCTGTCCCTTCCACTCTTTTCACATTTTTTTTCCTCGACCAAGGTGACTTCTTCTTCAGCGTCAAAGGTTTTAAAACCCCCCCTTCTTAACAAAATTTTTAATTTTGGGCGGTGTGACTCACGCCAAGCCCAACTAGTTTTTCATGGCCTCAAGGGCGTCCCACCCCGAACAGTCTCGACTGTAGCGTCAGGGGGATCAAGCGTCGAAGCAAGCTGTCGCCAAACGCTACGATAGGCTTTTAGGCTAGCTATTATTCCCCGATCTAAGGCTGCAGCTTTTGCGGTTTGGTGGGAGAAACACACAGTTACATTGGGAAAAGTCTGCCATCGGTAGAATGCGACGAACAATTGTCCAACATTAACAATACGTGGCGGTTTTTGCAAGCCATTTTGGCTGAAACACAAAACACCCCCCGCGAAAAAATTTTTTGTGGTCACCCACGCTTTTTTCGAATTGTAAGTGGCACTCATTGCCGCGATTAGCGTTCCTTTCCCCCTTTAAACATCTAGGCTTTTCACTTTTTTCCCCCAATCATGGCTTCTTTTGTCAGAAGCCGTCCTATTTACACACAACGCAGTCAGGGTTTTTTTTACTCTTTTGTCCCCCATGGCACTTTCTTTTGCCGCGAAAACCCAGCGTACATTTGGCAAAGTGTGAAAAAAATACCAGTTTCATCCATGTTGAAAAAATTTAACAGGCGCATTTTTTCTACGCGGGTTAACCTTTGCATCCACGCCTCGATTGCATTGGCGCTACTTTTTGCGACTCTCCACCACGCTAAGACCAAAACAAAACTCTTCTGGAAAAGCCCCAACCCCCACTTGAACAACGAAAACCCCCCAATTCCCTTTTCAAGGCTATTTTATTTCCTTCTGTTGTAAAACAGGACCAGATAGTGGGAAAAATTTTTCGCGCGGGGCACGAGTAAAATATTCAAAAAACTTTCCTCGGTTCCACTATTTTTCCGTACGAAGCGTTTTTTAAAAAAGGGGAACGTCCCCCCGACATATTTCGATTTTTTTTTCGCGATTTTTTTTAATCGTCGACAAGTGGACCCCCCCGGGATGCCGATTTTTTAGCTATTCTCCCTTGGATAGTTGCTTTTGGTCGACTTCTTTCAGCATTTCTAGTTCTTTTGCAATTGTAGTTTTATTGTATTTTCTCTTCATCATGGTCCAATTCACAAAAAAACCCCGCAAAAAAAACCCATCGGCAAAAAACGGAAAAAACACTTGGGGATGCAACTGTCGTGAAAGCTTGGACGTACTGTGCAAGCCACGGGGGGCGTGCCTAGGTGTTTAGTCGCCAGGGTGCAGTAGTGCCGGCCGGGGCCCAAACAGTGGGGGCGTGCGCATCTCCTTTTCGTCGCTGCAGCTGCCCCGGGTTTTTTTCGGGGCGAACGGGGCCGTTCAAAAAACATTTTCCGAATTCAACATCGGAAAAATTCTCGGAAAAGTTCTTCGAATTAAAAACACTATTTTTACACGAAATTGACCGTTAAGGCCAAGAGTTCTTCGAATTCGAAATAAACCGAATTTTGAAAAAACCGAAATTTAAATACTGTTAAATCCCATACGACCGTCGGGGGCCGTGTTTTCGTTCGAAATAAAGCATTTTAAAGTAACCGAGTGGAAGTAACGAGGGTTTACTGTACTAGGAAAAAGCTCCCCCGTCGCTTTTTTGAGCGAGCACCGGTACTGCAACCGACCAGTACGAAATTTCCCCTAAGTTTTCATACCAAAAAAGTCTTTAAGGTCTTTACCGATTTAGCTGAAAGTTTGTAAAATAGGAGAGAAAGGATAAAATCCACCCCCATCTAGAGGACCCTTTACATTTATTTTTTTGGGAAAAAATTTTAACTCTTTGATAAAAAAATAATACACTCTTCCTCGATAGTAAATTGATTACGTCCAAAGGGGCATGCAAGTGAGACTTTTCGTTGCCATGGTAACGGTACTTTTGTTAAAATGAATTTAGCAGCGAAGCGGCGTCTCCATTGACTCTTATGGCTCGAATGTCTGTTTTTTTTTTTTTTCTGTTATTGCTTCGATACAGGTCCCACCGTTTTTCTGATCGATCTGAAATTTTTCACACATTAAAAACCCCCCTAGGCGGGTTGCGTAATTTTTTTGGGAAAATCGTTTAAAAAGTTAAAAAGTTACATTTAAAATTAATCGAAAATTTTTTTTTCAAACTAACGGCGACAAAATCTGAGGGGGCCAAATCTTTTGAAGTCCGTTTCCCATCACGAAAATGTTATTTTTATTTTATCCCATAAGTCGTAAGGGAAAAAAATTATAACAAAGTCCCCTTCCATGGCAACAAAGTCGCACAGCTTTTTTTTTGGCTCATAAAGCGGTCGACGGAGGCTGGGATCGATTTTAAATTTTGACCATCCGCAAGTTTCGTTCCCGTTGAAGCCATTAGTTTTGTGGCAAAACGTTAAAAAAAGTTAAAAGTTAATTAAAGTTAAATCAAAGTTTTTTTTAAAAAAAAATTAAACGCGACAAATCTGAGGTAGCCAAATCATTTAGAATGCCGCCCCGGTCCAATATTTTAAATTTTTATTTGATCCGAAAAATTTGTAGATAGAAAATTTAATTTTAAAAAAAGAATTTTACCATGGCAACGAAAAGTCGCACAAAAATTCTGGTCCTATGTACCACCTGAAGTAATCAAAGTTTAAATAGTTTTCCCAAAGAAAAAAAGTCAAGGGTCCTCTAGATGGCGGGGGGTTTTTATCCATTCCTCCTTTTAAAAAATTTTAGCAAATGGGTAAAGACCTTAAAGACTTATTGGTATGAAACATTAGGGAAGTCGTACTCGGGTCGTGTTGCACGTCCCGGGTGCTCGCTCAACAACGCGTCCAACGAGCTTTTTCCAGTTACTATCTACACTATTAAGGTCTTACCCGATTTAGCTGAAAATTTGTAAAGTGGGGAAAAATGTTGTACTTATTGACCCTGCAAAATTTCAAAATGATGGGAAACATTTTTATTTTTTTATTTTATTTTTTATAACCAACGATCGGATTTTGTTCAAAAACTATACGAAACCCCATAGGTGCTATGTACATTGTCAAAATTTCAGGTCGATCAGAAAAAGGGTGCGCCCTGTCAAGCAGTAACAAAAAAAAAAAAAAAACAAAAAACAGACATTCGAGCCAAAAGAGTCAATGGAGACGCTCGCTCCCCTTTGCTAAATTATAAACCTAAAAAAAAATCATTTTTAAAACTTTATTCTAGGGTTTCTGGTTAACTTTTTAAATTTTTTTTTTTACAAAGTAGGGCCTACAATCACCATAACCTTATTTCCAGGTAAAATATGACTTCGTCCCCCCCACCCGTTTGGTCAAAATTTTTCGGCCCAATTTGTACAAAATATCGCATAAAAATGGAAAAAAATCGTAAAAGTGGATACATGAGAAATTTTTCTTAAATTGTCCCCAAAAAAAAAGGGTACGTCTAAGTTCAGAGATTTCGAAGGTCCTCTTTAATTTTTATCAAGAGCTTATGCCGTTTGCCCCCGGGAAACGTGGGGAACAAAAAAAACAGAAAAAAAAAAAAAAAAACTTTGGGGGTAAATTTTTTTAGGGGTAGGAAATTTAAGTTTTTCTTGCTCCCCTACCTCATCCAAGAACTTTAACATAGTGGTTGGAGTGAAATGATGGAGTTTTAAGAGAAAGATGAAAAATAGATTATAAAAATTTATAACCATACGCCATTTTCCCGTTCTGTCAGGTAGTTTTGGGGGTTTTTCAACCCAATCTTTTCAATTCTTTCTATCCTTTCTCCCCCTGGTAGATCTTTCTAGACCTACAACCTCCCCGCTTGCTCATTATGCCGTAGGTTTTCCTACTTTGGTCACGTGCTCCTCAGGAAAAAACAACGTGACGGTCGCCTTTCCCCCTCTGTCCTAATTAAATTTTTCGAAAATTAAATTTCCCTAAATTTAAATTTAAATTTGCCATCAAATAATATCGTCTTCAAAGATTTTATAGTTATATAAAATTTTCAAAGATGTAATAAGCCTAGGAGCCAGGGATTGGGTCCTAAAAGGGGCATAATTTTCCCCGGGTTTTAAAATTCATTTTACCTTTTCTGGAAAAGGTAGTTTGGCGAGTTTTCTAGGAAAATTTCCCCTTCCCCAAATAGTCGAATAGATTTTTTTGAAAAAGTATTTTGCCGATTCAAAAGTACTTTTTTTTCCGTGAAATAATAATCCAGGGTTTAAGCCCTTTTAAAAGCAGATTTTTTAAAGCGGCAAAAAAAACTGTGCGTAGAACGTTTTGATCCAAAGCCGTTGGAAAACATACTCCAGACCAAAGATGTTTGGGAAAAGTTTATAGTAGGATCGAGATATAAAAAGACGGCGGTTTTTAAACAAAACGGCCTAGGTAGCCTACAGTAGGAAACAGATGGGGGACATTTTTCATTTAAACCCCGCCCGGGAAACGAGAAAAGTTTACATTGCAATCAAAAAACAAAACTGAAACAGTCCAGGTCTAGGGCCTAACTAAAATTTTTAAAACAACAGTTTGGCCAAAACGCCGTAGGATATGCTTGGTATGTGAAAACTAAAATTACTCCTTGACAAACCCCAGGCTTAATTGCCAACACTAGGCCGCACGTTCATTTCTGACACCTCCCGCATAAAAACCTTTGATGACTAATTAAAAACCCATGTAGAAAAGAAACCCTGATGCCAGGCTATGCAAAAAATTTAAAACAAAAGCTCGTTTTTCTAATCTAATGATCTCGCGAAAAACTCCTGTACATA
>JAMZAV010006984.1:0-33793 GCA_024449915.1 Sweltsa coloradensis | reverse complement strand
TACGTACTGTGCTCCCGGTATCATTCCCCATACTGGGCTAGATCCAGCCTTAGGTATATGGGAGGAAAGGAGATGTTCCCGGGTACTCAACACTTGCTCACTCACTCGTTTAACAACGATTTTGGCGTTTCCCCAGTGTCATGTATTCAACGAAACATGAACAGAAACGCGTATATGTGGGTGGTGAGCCAAAATTAAAACGTACTAACTACAATTAAACAAGAATAAGGATGTATTTTCCGAAGGGGCCCGGTGCCTCAAGGGGCCCTCTGAGGCCCCGGATAACAATGTGTCAGTTATAGGGATATTAATTACAAATGAGACTGAATATCCACTATATGTAGGGTGTCCTAAATGTGTTAGAACAATATTATAAAAAATAATTTTAAAATATAAAATGTCTTTATTTACATTGGAAATTAATTTGTCGATATGACAAAGATGGCACTTAATTATGTAATTATTGTTGTTTGCATTGTATGCATCGTTATAAACATTGGGTATCCAGACGTCCCAGTTTTAATAAGATCGTCCCGTTTTTGTGTGATCTGTCCCGGTATTCCAAAAATAGTTGTTGGGACTGTTCCTGTCTCAGATCGCTCTACAGGCCATCTTGAGCAAAAAATGGTCCAAAAAAAATTCCGCCTTCGGCGGCTGGGGCTTCGTCCCAGACCCCATGTAGCCCACGCAACTACAGGGGCCCATAGAGAACCTTGCGCCCGGGCCTTTGAGTAACTATAGCTACGCCACTGAATATGAGTCACTATTGAGAAAACTTGGAATCATAGAACATTGTATGTCATGAAGTGAGACACAACACAATATTAATAATAATAAAAGTATAATATTTTTTATCAATACGAGACCTTTCTAGTGATAGAGAATATGCGGGTCTAAAGAAATGACTGTATCACATTTACAAGTGGCATTTTCCACGAATAAAATCATATACAATGCAAAAAATCATTTTAATTAAAGAATGATGTCTTCAAAATGCGTGGCTGGCTGGCTGGTTTCCATGATGTGTTTAGTGTGTACAGTTGTTGACAAACACCCAGAGATACAACAGTACGTATCACATATTAATTGACCTTATGACCTTGACACTAGATAATATAATCATTAAACCGTTTATTTACACTGAATGAGCAATAAGTTCAGAATGATTGAAACAAGTAATACGAACCAAGTTGTTTGGTACTTGTAATGTAAGATACAGTTACACTGCTGGCGGGAAATTGACAATTATGATAACATGCAGTTTTAGGTTTTTGCTCATTGCCTAGGTGGTTCTCAAAAGTTGTCTGCAACTAATGATAAGAAACAAATTGTTCCTAAGGATCCAAAATGGCGGACATTAAAGACAACGAATCCAAAATTGGAGATCATCTAAACAAATTAAATAAATACCTTCAAGAAGTACTTGGTATTCTTCAGTTATAAATACTCGCACAGAACTTATAATAGTTCTATGGATTCTCATAATATTATAACATTCGTTTGTGGTTTACAGTTAAGTTTCATTTTACAAGGAAGCAGGACACTATTATGTGATATAAATTTTGTGCCTCTTCACTTGTCCTTTCTCTATTTGATGATAATGATATAATAAAATTTAATATATTATGATAATGAGAAGTAAATAATAAAAATATTTTCTAACGGTATAAAAACCTCGTTAACAAGGCTTTGCGAATTGACTTAAATAGGCTTAATACTTTGGAACTCATTTTTTTATTTTTACTTTTTTGTCAATTTTATTAGAGTTGCCTCAAAGGAAAAAAAACATTGGTAGTTTTGTATTATCTACGACCAATGTTGTTATAATAGATAATTGTACCAATATGTACATATATAATGAATAAACTAATGTCTGCAACTAACCTGATGTATGTTATAAGTGTGAGGTTGTGCTCTACTGGTCGTAGTCCGTGAACTGTGGCTTCAGAACACTCTAGCTCTCATCTAGTATCACGTACAATCTTCGTCATTAAACAGAACTAAGCATTTTATTTGTTACATAAGTCAAAGGCTATCTCTGGTTCGTAGATATTTTGGACGTGATAAAAGGTCAACTTTCAAACAAGGTTGCCGTTGCCTTTATGCTCTTCCTTAATCAAAATTTTAAAATATATATATTATACTGTATTCATTTTTGTGATTTTAGTAATAATTTTTCGTGGGAAGCCTGTCCAGGGAGCAATTCATGTTCCTTTTCGAGTGTCTAACTAGGTATGTTGCGGAAATTAAATTGTGGAGGGATATCCGAGGGCTGTTTAAGAAAATAAACCTTCAGTCAGGATTGACGATCTCTACGGGAATTGAACCCGGAACCTCCCGAATCATAGTCGCGAGTTTAACGCTCGAGCCAACACTGTAATTTTTTGCGTTTTGTTTGTTAAGTTATTCGAATTACAGAAAATGATATCGGCTAAAGTTCACCTGTTATGGGACCATTCAAAGGAAGTGAATCTGAGTCACATGTGGATTTAATGCTTATCAATCGTTGATTGGATCGATTAGCATGGCTCAGTCTTTTGATTGGATATTGCTTAACGTCTCATATTTATGCAACTTGACTAATCGAGACGAAGGGAGGGACGTAAGGGATGACGCGGGAGGACAAGGGATGGACAGGTCTGTGCTGGTCAGAACCAGCCACAAGCGTATTGGGAGGGCAAGGGTTTCCCCCACGTCGTGGTCGTCTCCGTCTTTGTGTGTCCTGCAGGGAAGGGATATTTCACACACAAGACTCAGAGTCTGCACCCCGAGATCAATATTTCCGAGTTATTGGATCGATTCCGCAACCGGTAATTCCGAAGAAAGTTTTTCAAGATTTTGCTAGTTCAAAGGCGAATTATCTACAGTGCTTTGGAGTTTGGACATTTGCTAGTTGCAATCTTAGATAATGGCTGACTAGGTTGATAATTTCCTACGAATCATGTACTTTGTATCTTCGAAAAATATATTATATGTAATTCACTAGTTACGCGAGAAACGTAAACGAACTTATTCGGGAGGTCGTCGGATCGATGCCAACCATCGGCAATCCTGTCTAAAAGTTTACATTAGCCTCATAAATCCTGCAGTGCGATTATGTAAAACTCCCGAGATAACGATAGAAATCGATTTCTACAATCTTACATAATCGTACTGTTGGGCAGGTTTTCTATTTATTTTTTAGGTAGCGTATATAAGAGATAAGATCATAGATTGTATTTTAAGAAACATATGTTCCAATATTCGGGAAAAATTTTATGTACAACTTTGTCATAAACAAAGTTAAAAAACATATTGGATAATTGTGTCTACACTTGATATATATAAAAAAAGTTTGATTTGTATTATTATGAATAAAAGTTTAAAACAAAGCCATTCGTTTCAAAAATGTATTTCGTTTAATATCATATTTTAATAAACTTCGAATTTGATACTGTTTCTAAGTACCTTGTGAATGAAAAAGTTGAAAAAGTTAGCCAGAATCCATAAAAAGGTTTTTATATGAGTTTTTTTAGGTGTATAATAACAATTATCAAAAAACAATAGAAACTTGACAACAGTCACCTACAATGCGTTCAAAAAGCACTTGCAAAAGTAAAGAGATCCCACGCAAATTAAAAACGTTAAAAAGCTCATCCATCAACGCGACTAAAAAAACGTTTGCGAAGCGGCCTAGTAATTATATAGTTAATAACACCAAAATCTATGCATAACTGACAATCGTCAGTTCCCTGGAGATCTAGAGTAGCCTCAAAGAGATTAGTTACACCGAACGGGTCACTACTCACGTCCATGATTTTCCGGAACGTCTGGTTGCCGTACATTATTCTTACCGTGAGGTGTGTGCCCAGCCAAATGCCGTCCTTCCTCTTAGAAAAGTCTAAATTTAACACTGTAGATTTAATTGTTAGCTGTCATTAGGCTTACCGATTTGATCCAATGAAATTTCCCCTCCCCCGACCCCCGAAAGCCACCGACAGATGTAGCTCAAACGTAACGAGTGAGCAAATCTCTCACTCTATAGGTCGTCGTCCTGACCGAAAGTTTTTCCAATGTGCGAATGCAAGTGTTCAAGTCCTCTCATCCTTCTTAAAGGGGCTATTAACTCAAAAAAATATTTTTTACCACATGATCTATAGCACAATACTACACTAAATGACAGTTTAAAAATTTATATTATGTAACTGTGATTTAACACAAAAGTTCAATTTTTTTAATCCAGAATTTTTCGAAAATTGGTGTTTTGGGAAATTTCTGAAATCGGCTTTAACCTGCTTCTTTTTTGGTCTTGTTAGATACTAGAGCATAGTACCAATCTAAAATGCCTATTTTTTACATCGTGTCTTGAAACTGTGCCCCAAAATACTCTCAAACACGCAAAAATATGCGTTCCAAAATCACACCCCATCTTGGTAATCAGCCTATTTTGACCGAACTACTTGCCCAAATTTACAAAACAAAACAAAATATAGAGGATTTACAAAAAAGGCTGTAAAGTACGTCAATAATGGCCAATATTTTTTTAGATCAAAATTCTCCAAGGTTACGGGGCTTTATAAAGATCGTCGCCATGTTATTTCTTATGGGAGATTTTTGCCGATGGGACCTAGCTCGAAAAATGCCATGTTTGACAATTTTTTGGGAAGTCATGGTGGCCCCAATAATTTGTCTGTTAATTGCTAAATTCATTACTAGTTAGCCTGAATGAAATATATTTTTTGAGTTAAGCGGTTAAATACCCCTTTAAGATATTCCCTTCACAAAGACAGGCATGTAATTGCACCAGACAGGTTTCCTATGATAAATTTGTAATGAACACCGAAATACCTCAAAAAAGTTTGTCTTCTGTGATCGTATGTTGCGTGGCAGTTTGACCGTAGAGTGTCGACTGAAGACCAGAGGAAGTAAGTGGTAACAATTCCCACTAACACGACAAGTGCTCTCCCAACCTTGGGGTAATTAATAATAGGGCATCTTACCAGTGGCGGACTTCCGCTCAATGGAGCACAGAGTCATCACGATAAGTGCAAGAGAACTCTGTGCATCACGCGAACCGAGGATTAGCGAGGTCACCACCGGATCAATCCCCACTTAAGTTTTGTTCCAGGATTTTATTTAGACAACAAGTAAATAAGTTGAGATTTGGTCCTTTCAATAGGCAGTGTACTGTCACTTCCAGCTATCCAAATACCATATTATACAGCAGGTTTCATGTAAATGATATTTGTTTTCTCTTATAAAGACTACATTCATGTCAGATAGTAACTTAATATTAATTATATTGATTGATCAGTATGAAATGGAAATCATTATAAATAAGACAAATCCTCTGTAGAATAGGACAATATCTCCATAAAAATGTCTTCATTTTATGTCATTACTTTCTAGTAGGATGAGCGAAGCGAAGACTTTAATTTCACTGACCCCCCAAAAAATTAGCTCGGGTGTTTTTTGTTTGTTTTGTATTTTGTATTTTTTTTTGTCTGTTTGTTCTCTCTCTACCGGGAAAACGGCATATGCGATTCAATAAAAAATTGAAGGGGACCTTCGAAATCTCTGAACTTAGACCTGCCACGTTTTTGGGTACAATCGAAGAAATATTTCTCGTGAATATCATACTTTTACGATTTTTAAATATTTTTAGTGCGATATTTTCGTGACATTTGGGCCGATTCTGACCAAACGGGTGGGGCTACAACGTTAATTTTTTACATGGACATTAAGGTTATGGTGATGTAGTACCTTTTGAAAGAAAAAGTTGGAAAAGTTAGCCAGAATCCATAGAAATAAAGGTTTTAATATAAGTTTTTTGAGGTATATAATAACAATTAACAAGTAACAATAGAAATTTGACAACACTCACCTACAATGCATTAAAAAATAACTAACAAAAGAAAAGAGATCCCGCAAACTAAACACTTATTAAAAAAGCTCATCTAAAAAAAGCGTTCGCTAAGCGGCCTAGTTACATAATTGCTGCATAATAATAGACCTTTTTCGGTGTCTGCAGCCAAAGCTGTTGCCTAATAACAAACAAGAAAAATTAAAATTAAAATTAAAAGGTGTGTGTTCATGAACAAATTATTTTTATATCAGGCGGTGACGGCATTAGTACTCAAACTCAAGGTTATCAAAAAATATTCCGGGATATTGAGTAGGCATTGCAATCTTACCTCGTACTTCGTACGGGCTGTGCTTTGTCAAAAGATGTTCTATATAGTTAGATGATCGAAGCGAAGACTTCAATTTCACTGACCCCTCAAAAAATTTATAGCTCCAATGTTTTTTTGTATGTTTTTGTTTGTCATTTTGTCTGTTCGCTCTCTACCGGGCAAACGGCATATGCAATCTTGATGAAAATTAAAGGGGACCTTCGAAATTTCTAAACTTAGACTTGCCACGTTTTTGGGTACAATCGAAGAAATATTTCTCATGAATATCGTACTTTTACGATTTTTTTCGATTTTTAGTGCGATATTTTCGTGACATTTGGGCCGATTCTGACCAAACGGGTGGGGCTACAACGTTCATATTTCACATGGACATTAAGGTAATGGTGATGTATTGCTTTTTGAAAGAAAAAGTTAAAAAAGTTAGCCAGAATCCATAGAATAAAGGTTTTAATATGAGTTTTTTTAGGTTTATAATGACAATTTACAAGTAACAATAGAAACTTGACAACAATCACCAACAATGCGTTCAAAAGGCACTTGATAAGTAAATAGATCCCACGCAAACTAAAAACTTACAAAAAAGTCATCCATCAACGCGACGTGACTTTATCGTTTTCCTAGTTCTTAAAATTCCTGTAACTCGAGAAGTAATCATCGGATTTGTACAAACCATAAATTGTTTTAATGGATTTTCAATGTTTAACAAAAATTGTCACAAGAAATTTTACCGTTAATAAATGCAATAGTTGTATTTACAAATTATTACAATGCATTGCAAACTATATCACTTTTTAATATACATATATAATTATTTATACGTTGATTGGATATTGCTTAACGTCTTATATTAGCCCCTAATGCACTTTGGCTATTCGAGACAATATTTATACATAGAACTCGCTAGATTGTCATAAACTCTTCTCACTATAATAAAATAACGCAAATAAATCCAAAATTAAATATCTTGAAACTTAATTCTTCTAACTTATTGAATAATTAATTAATTAAATTATACATTAATTAAATCCCGAGTAAAAGTTTTTTATTCCCGTACCACAATCACATAGTGTACCACACAAGAATACTGTGACCACAATTGACAAAAAATATTGGTTCAAAAACTTCATTTTAATCACTTTCCCATTAGTTAAATTAATTCAAAATAATTACATAATCTCAATTCAATGTGTAAAATTAACACTATATAGTCGACCTTGGTATCATTTAAAAGCTAATTCTATGAAGAATAAGTGTATGGAAAAAATAATTAAATTAATTAATCGCCAAATTAATTACATTTTATTTAAATTATACTACTTTTGACATATGTATTATTATGAATACCTAAAACTCGATCGATCGTCATAAATATTTTCCTCTTAACTTACAGAATGCCAATGAATCCATAACGTAAATTCCCGAAACAAAATTCCAATAAATTACTAATTAATTAAGTAATAAGTGAAGAATTACTTATATCTCAATAACTGTTGTTGACACTATGTAGCACACACACAATGCCAACAGAAGTATCAAATATTAACAATGCGAGTATAATTAAACGAGGGAGCGAAGCGACTGAGTGACTCCATTCAACTCAAACGGCGCTAATTGTGTGAGTCTGTGTGTGTCATGCGTGCGTGTGTGTGTGTACATCGAAAATCAGCCGAACCGCTGAACAGATTGCACTGAAATTTTAAACAGACTTCCGGTACGAATTAACTGAGAACTGCTAGCTTAATCAGCTAGATCCATTGCGATTTAAACCTACATGAAATAATAAATTGAAAAATAGGCTGCTATAATGTGTAGGAATTATTTTAACGACAATGGTTTTGTTTTAGAAAAATACTTTTTGTTTGCTATTTTTTCAGACTGAAAATAACAAGCAGTGACCAAGGTGACTCAAGGTACCCCCAATTAATAGAGCTGGGAGATTAAATTAACCTTGCAATCTTTACACGTATTTCGTACTGGCTATATGTTTTCCATAGTATTGTCAAAGGTGATAGACTACACTGCGTTATATGCATTTCAAAACATGTTTAATAATTTTAAAATACAATCTAGAAATAACAAATTCTTTCCCGACCAGGGGATTGAACCCAGGTATCTCACCTTTCGGGTATAAGGGCGCCTTAGCCAACTAGACTAGGAAAACGCTTAAGTCGTTGTTAGACTAGTGAGCGAGTCATGTGTTGAGTACCCGGGAACATTTGCATTTAAAATTGATAATTATATTGGTTATAAATAATAGGGGCGCGTCAACTGTGAGGCCATAATGCTCACGTCTAGCCTATGATAGGCTAGGGAAGCCAAAGGTAGGGGGAAGAAAAGGAATGTTACCGGGTACTCAACACATGGCTCACTCACTCGTTTATTAACTACTTTGGCGTTTTCCTAGTTTTAAAAATAACCAGTCCCAAATTAAGTTCATGCAACTTTCCCGTTAATTGAATTTATTAATTAATTAAATTAATTGATTTAATCACAATTTGTTGAGTAAAATTAACACAGCCAAACTGTGAACCATTTGCAAGCTTATATTTTACGGTAAAATAAATTTGTGAGAAACAAAGTAATGAATAAAACATTACCACAAGCCCAGCATTATAATTTTGTGAAAAGTTGTATAAATTAAATAAATACACTTAACTTAAACTTAATCTTTAATTTATTATTATTTTACCACGGGCTCAGTTGAGGAACGTAAAATTGGATACACCATGTTATGTTTAAATAATATCCCAAAAAACTCAACCGGCTTCCACCGTTTAAGAGCTTGAAAAAATCGCGGTCTTCAAACTGTGCCTGAAGAACTGTTTCTTTGTATATCACGGGTGTAGTCTACATCTTGGTTTCTGTTACAGAACAGTTACTTAAGTTGACTAAATGAAATCTAAAAAATACAAACAGAAGCTTTCTCGGTTATACACATTCATTCATGACTACTTTTTCGGGTAGACCGGGGTCTACCCGAAAAAGTAGTCATGAATTTCTGTGTTTGCTTGCTTGCCTATAAATAAAATTAGAAAATATATAGAGGGAAAATATAAGGGAAGGACCAAATTGGCTATATCTGAGCCCGCTGGTATTTTGGAGAGGCGCGCATGTACCATGCAGTTGGAAAGCCATTTTCTTACGCATTGCTACATACAAATAGCTCTAAATCCTAAACTATTTCCGCTACCGTTAAGAAATTTATGTTTGTGTACGTAGAATAACACACATTGTCATTAGCTATTAACTATTTGGTCCAATAAAAGTTTTTAATTCAAACTAATAAGAATACTAAAAACACGTGGTCTCTGACAACAAAAGCCGACTTTTTACCCAAAGAAAATAATATTTTTCACCCCCTATATTTTCTGTATGCTTTTAAATCATTTATACTTAATGTCAAAACTCATTTCATAATTTTCCCTTTGTTCGTTCGTGCGCTACAACGTTTTTTTCTAAAATGCACATTGGTGGCCATTTATTCAAGATGGCGGCGGAAAAAATTGAAGAACGCCTAGATTAATTTAAGCACGATGATACCAACCGATTGAAACCAAAAAAATCAATTTCGGCAATCAAATCGAGCCAACGCCCTTTTTTGTACATCTGAGCTCCTACTATGACGAAAACAACTGAAATGAAGATATCTTGATTAATTTCCGTTTCTTGTAATACTTTATATGGACGGATCTCGATGACAGAAAAATGTATTAACATATATTTTATACTTCTCGACAAATGATTACGTTTTATGTATGATACGGTAAAGACACAGAATGTATATAACACCATAAATTTAAAATTAGCATACATATCTGCACATAAAAATAATAACTTTATTATTTTTAACATATTATTTAAAACATCACCTTCAATAACATAGTTGTCCGCTCAAAATGTAAAACTTTTCTAGAGCTTTGGCTGATGTTGCTAGTTTTTTCTTGACAACCAGTTATTATACCATCCTATATTTACATATTTGTTACTTTATAATTAGTTATCAAAATATTATAAGAGTGCGAGTATTTCGCCTGCTCTCGCCTTTAAGAATTGGTCGATTTCATACATACATACATACATGCATACATTGTCATATTTATTTTATTTGTCATTGTTATCTTTTTGCTGCGTAAATGAAGGCCATATATTCGTGACCATATTCTTGTGTGCATTTAAAAACTAGAGATAATAATAATAATGCATATTCTCATAATTTCCAATAAGTTGACAAATAAATTGTTGTTTTAGGATTGATCTAGTATTGTCAGTTACACTTATTTGACTTTGCATGTCAAAATGGATTGTTAAGAAACACTAAAACAAAGTAACTCAACATGACACTAAAATTCGCAAGTGGAGCTAGAACACTAACATTCCAAGGGGACGATTTGTCAATGACATAGCAATAGCAACGTTGCAAAATTTCAGGTAAAGCAAAAAATGTTTCTTCTTGATAGGACATAACAAAATCTTCCCCTGGAACATAAACGTTAGTTATTATTGCTTTATTTTTTTGGATATGAAGTAAAATAAATTAAATTAGTACATAATGATGGTAGTTAATTAATTAAGTAATAAAGAAAATATAATTATCCCGTTTCGGCGACCATGTAAAACTTTGTATTCTTTACTGTGATTAATTATCCCGTTTCTTCTTTATGGTTAACCAGGTCGTCTTCCCGAGCTGGATGAGGGACGAGAACCACTGCTAGAGCTGCTACTGGGTCTAGATCCAGATCCTCTGCTGCTACCAGAACTCCAACTAGGTATGTACGATCCAAAGTTAGATGTTCCGGAACCAGAAGACCAGCTTCTTGATGTCGTGGCAAATCCATAGTGCCCGGAACCAAAACTAGAAGACCCGCTACCAACACGGGTTCTTGATGTCGTCGCAGAGCCAATGTACCCGCTGAGAGAACTTACACTAAACTTACTTCTTGGTGTCAATCCAAAGTTAGATGTCCCGGAACCAGAAGACCACTTCTTGAAGTCGTCGCGAGCCATAGTACCCGCTACCAAAACTTACACTACTTCTTGGTGTGTGACAGATCCATAGTGCCCGAAACCATTACTTCCTTGGTTGCTTCCAACGCCAGATGACCCACTTCCAAAACCCACAGTACTTCTTGGCGTAGTGCTAAAACCGGGAGGCCCGTCAACTAAACCCCATTGGTTGCTCCCAGAACCAGATGACCCACTTCCAAAACCCACACTACTTGGTGTCGTGGTCGAGCTATAGTGCCCTGTACCTAAACCCCCTTGGCTGCTTCCAAAACCATGAAATCCGCTTCCAAGACCCACAGTACTTCTTGGCGTAGTGCCAAAACCAGGAGGCCCGACAACTAAACCCCCTTCATTACCTGAAGATGTACCAATGTCGGAAAACCCGTTTCCAATATTACCACGGTTATTTGTTGAGGAGGGGTAGTGTTGTGAAGGATAGAGTTGTGAAGGGTAGAGTTGTGAAGGATAGAGTTGTGAAGGGTAGTGTTGTGAAGGGTAGAGTTGTGAAGGGTAGAGTTGTGAAGGGTAATTGTTGTGGGAGTTGCGGTTTCTGTTTCCGATGCTGGAACCAATAGCTGAACCGATTCCTGCACCAATTCCTGCACCAACGGCTGGACCAAGGATTGAACTGGAGCCTGAACCGATTCCTGCACCGATTCCTGCACCAACGGCTGGACCTAGGGTTGAACTGAAGTCTGTACTAGAGTTTCGAGGAGTCGTTGTATCGGAGTCAATCACACCTAAAAAAAAATACTTAAATTGAAGGAAATACTCACAAATGAGACACACAACATGAAAAAATAATTGTTTTCTATAGTTTTACTCATAATCTATACACTCTTAGTTACAAGAACTGATTGCCAGTTCTTAATTGTATAAGAAAGTAATTTTTTGATTTGGTTAGTCGGGAAACACTCCCGATAGTGGATTTTTTTTATCTTCTAATTGTATTAAATATAAAAAAAAGTAATTGTTTATTTAAATAAAAAAAGACTCGGACAAACTACCACAAGGTTCATTAATTTAGAAGAGAAAGTCAACAAAGATAGAAAAAAAATAACGAAAAAGATCTACTAAATGATTCGTACAACTTTAAACGGTCCTAAGAAGAGCTAATTATTTATCAACAATATTATAAAATATATGATATGATTTTAATTCTCGTTATAAACTTTCCCAGGTACAAGTGCATCCTTTCATTCACAATAATTGAACAATGGTTGAGAGTGACGGGTAGCGAACCCGGGTCCTCCCGAATCAGAGTCTTGAGCGTAACGCTTGAGCTACATTATGTCGATTATCAATGATCTAATAATAAAGACTAAACAAACTGCTGACTTACATGTCCCAGTTTCGTTACCAAATCTCACTTTAATTAGAGTTTTGCTGCTGCTTCTGATGTAAGTCACATTCAATGTACCAAACCCATTGCTTCGTTGTTGTATCGTTCGTATTGTTGTCACATGGGGTTATTTTCACACCTAAATAAGCGAATTCAAACATTAGTAGTATCGTATTGTTGTCACATGGGGTTATTTTTACATCTAAATCAGCGACTTCAGACTTTAGTAGTATCGTTTGACGCGTGTCGTTCTTTAAACTCATTTTGATGCTGATTTCTTCGGTGGAATTCAAATCTCGTTCATTCGACACTGCTACTAAAGTATATTTCGTTGTTGTTTCGTTTCCAAT
Source organism: Sweltsa coloradensis (assembly GCA_024449915.1). Taxonomy (NCBI): domain Eukaryota; kingdom Metazoa; phylum Arthropoda; class Insecta; order Plecoptera; family Chloroperlidae; genus Sweltsa; species Sweltsa coloradensis. Next base: position 20,924 of record JAMZAV010006984.1, on the reverse strand, counting down.
TCTCGTTATGTTGTCGTTTCCTGTGGTAATCATATCCAATGCAGCTATCTCTTCGTTTAAAGTAGACTTTGCTGTTGTTGTCTCGTTACCAGAGTTTGTTTCGTTTTCATTTCCGGTGGAATTCAAATCAAATGCTTCAAACTCCGCTTCTATGGAAGGCTTCGTTTGACAATATAACCCCTGGCCACATTTACCCAGTTCGCCTTTCGTCCCTCCACACCTTTCATCCAGACCCTGAAATACAAGAAGATTATGTAAGGGACTTTATTAAAAGATCTCGGAGACTTGAAAACTGCTTAGCAAATATTACCAAAAATTTCACGAAATAAATAATTAAAATCGTATTTTGAGTCCACTTACTCAGTCACATATTTATATACAGTTTGTCTCATCTTAACTAGAGCCCGGAGTTTTAGGGTTCAAAGAAACTAGGATGTCGCCTGCCAGAATCAACAAGGCTAGTTTGGAACAACCTTAGAAGGACATTCTAGAATAACGATGGCATTTTAGGCAGGACGAGTAGTTTCTCTAGTATATCCTCGGCCCAGAAGTAAATCAAGGGATATGTATGGCAGATTCAACTAGACCCCTGATGGTCGATGGTACACATTAACCAAGACCTTGATCTACAAACCTTTCATTTTTCCTTTTTTTCTTTTCTTTTCTTTTCATTCTCCACCCTTTTTTATATTTGATTCATTCATTAAATGCATATTATAATATCATTTTATTTCTTACCAAAATTTTTGTGTTTAATGCATTGTTCTTGTAATGCTACTATTTCAAATAATTACAAAAATGTAGTTTTTTGTTGTTTCTGCATCTATGCAATTAGATTTACTTAGTTGTCCTCCTTTGTAAATCAGTTTTTACAACTGAATAGGATAGACGTTAAATAAATAAATAAAAAATAAAAATTGGAGTAATGACTTTTGAAGTTATCTCTGAACAGTACCTATATTATTCTCCCAAAACCTCTAGTAAAACTCGATCAAATCCCCTATTATGACACGATACGTTTTCTCCGGGATATTCGATACCCTCAACAATAACTAACCTTATTTTTGGATATGAATCAGCTCAACAAAACTTCCATTAAAATCACAGTTTTACATTTTTTCTATTGTGGGTAAAGATCAGGTCATGGGGTGATTATTACACGAGTTCCAATAGGGGACTATGTCCATACCTTGGCGCACACTCTGCAGCAATCACAGGCGTCCATCACTATCCCTGCTGGACACCCAGACACATCAGGACAGTTTCTCTCTTGGTCGGTTGACCCACGAAGACACATACAGATCAGGCCCTCACACTGAGCCACCAGGCCAAGAGCTGCGAGAAGCAGCACCACCTTCATGGCGACGACAAATATTGCTGAAAACATCAATTAAATTTAGTATAAACTCTAAAATAAGATTTTATTTGTAGTTTAGATTCTTTGGTTTAAGGGGACGTCAACTAATTAAAAGTAAATAGTAAGACTAAACCACTTATGATTATGGGTATTCCTTATACTTTTCTTCACCCTTGTTTTTTCCTTGTTAACCGAACAAGTTTTTGTAAATATTGTACGTACGTTTGCACATAATGATTTCAGTTTTATTTTTGTTCATTATTGTCAATATTATTAGAGTAGTCTAAAAGTAAAGTAATATCCAAAATGTAATGTTATCTTTGGTTGAAACTATAATAATTTATGATTTTATCAAACTGTAAATACATAGGCCTACTTACCTGATGTATGTTATAACTTAGAACTGTGCATAGGTTGTGCGCTTCTGGTTGTACTATGTGAACTGTAGTTTCAGAACACTCACATACAGTATCAAGTCTTATAAATATGTATCTTCGTCATTAAACAGAAATACGCATTTTATTTGTTGCATTATGCATTATTATGTTGTCGTTGCATGTTGCATATATTTGTCAAAGGTTATCATTGGTTCCTAGAAATTTTGATCATAATAAAAGGTCAGCATTTCAACCAAGGTCGATATTGCTTTTATGCGCTTCCTTAATCAAAATTTAAAAATAATAAAATCAAAATATCTTCATTTTTGTGTTTTTGTTTATTAAGTTCTCAGAAATCCAGAAAATAATATCGGCTAAAGTTCATCTTTTAGTCGTAGGAGACCAATTAAAGGACGTGAATTTGAGTCCATCGCTTTAATTAACGCTATCAATAAACTAGGAAAACGCTAAAGTCCCGCCGCGTTGATGGATGAGCGTTTTTGTAAGTTTTTAGTTTGCGTGGGACCACTTTTCCTTTGCAAGTGCTTTGTGAATGCATTGTAGGTGATTGTTGTCGAGTTTCAAATGTTACTTGTTAATGGTTATTATAAACCTAAAAAAAAACTCATATCAAAACCTTTATTCTATGGATTCTGGCTAACTTTTTCAATTTTTTCTTTCAAAAGGTACTACATCACCATAATCTTAATGTTCATGTGAAATATGAACGTTGTAGCCCAACCCGTTTTGTCAGAATCGGTCCAAATGTCACGAAAATATCGCACTAAAAATCGAAAAAAACAATAAAAGTACGTTTATTTTATGGGTTCTGGTTACGTTTTTCAACTTTTTTTTTCACAAGGTACTACATCACCATAACCTTAATGTCCATGTAAAATATTAACTTTGTAGCCCCACCCGTTTGGTCAGAATCGACCCAAATGTCACGAAAATATCGCACTAAAAATCGAAAAAAATCGTAAAAGTACGATATTCATGAGAAATATTTCTTCGATTGTCCCCAAAATCAATACACCTCTAAGTTTAAGTTGTTGTTGTTTTTCTTAGCAAAGTTTTCTATTGGCTCAAAGTGATCTGTTTGTAGATGTCTTGTACTTTTTTGTAGTCGAGTTGGGAAAATGTCTTCTTTTACTGTCACCACCGTGCCTCCGTAAGTTCATATTATAGTTTTCAGTAGTTCTTGCCCCTCGATCAATGTTTTTAGTTTGTAATTGTTCAGGTCTCTCTGTTGATGTCCTGGGAAGCCATCTTCGTCTATTATCTCCACTCTGTCTGTAGTTTTGTGGCGTTCTTGCCAATTGATCAATATTCTGAGTTTGCGATTGTTCAGGATTCTCTGTTGATGTCCTGGCTAACTTTCTTCGTCTGCTGTTTACAACAGGTCTCATTGTAGGCCTATATCTATGGTAGTTTTCTGTACTGGGCGGTAAGTGTGAGATAGAACCTGAAATAATACAAGTACATATTATATACGTTACAATAAGGTCGATAGAACAAAAATCCTTTGTGTGTACAAAAATATAGTTTTGGGCTGCTGGTATAAGGTATTTTAATGTTTATACTCAACTCTGACCTTAAATGGGTAAATTTAGTAATATAAAACTTTCATATTTGATACATTGGCACATTGGTCGTTATTTAAACGATCCAGTATGCATTTCTAGATGATTTTGTATTATATGCATTGAGCATTCACATCCGTTTTAATTCGACAGTAATATGATTATAGTGTGATACTTTATAGCTAATCTTTCTAAGTTAATAATATAACTAATAATGAATGACGTTCAGATTTATCCCGGCAAACATTAAAAGAATATTTTTATTTTTATCACTCAACACCGATTGTATCAAGTCTAGCCAAAATAATTTTAATTTTGATTCATTCACTGTAAATCATTTAAGTAATGTGTATATGCATTTGTAAAAGGATACAGGAAACGAGACACAGGCCCAAACATTAAAATGAGTCAAATTCTCTTTCTAGCATCCAAATTTGAAATTGTGTGGACATATTGAAGACAAAAACAATTTTTTTATCGAATATTCAGGTTTTGTTTAAAAAAATGTACCTATTACATATTCTAGTCCAACTAAATATATTTTTTACTTCTGTTGCACGAAAGACAGCAATAACATATAACGACGGTTGGCATGTAGTGCAATGGATAATCTCCAGTATCTGATGGAAATAATGTTGTACCAAAGTGTTACCTTACATTTTCCATCGGTTTTTCGTCGAGATTGTCTTAAAGGTCTACTTGTGCGTCCATTCTTGAATACTTCAACAAAGTCAAGCTCTGGAACGTCACTTTCTTTGTTGCAATATAGGCCCTGATCACATCTGCCAATTTCATTGAAATCTCCTCCACATCTTTCGTTCAAAACCTATAAGAAGATAAAACTCATTTCACATGCAACATCTCTCATGAAAAACATTTTACATTTCACAACAAACTTGATATGACTTCAAAACAAACAGTTGTCAAAATATGAGACTTAAACTTTTTACAATTTCACCTTAGAATCCCACCCTACAATGTTATGTTGCATTTCACCCTCTCAGTCATGAATTGAATTGATCTTCATTAAGTCATTTTCAGCAAACAATTCATTTTTCTCATTTTTGTATGCAAATTTTAATATTTTCAATATTTTAAGCATGATTTTAAGGAATTTGGAACAAATTTTGGATTTTAAACTAAGGCTCCAATTTTCGAATTTAAATTCTAAGTGCATTTCTAAAAGAAGATTTTTTTCTGACTTTTTTGAAGATTTAAGATTTTGTTCGTCTCAAAAACAGTAATACTAAAATGATATTACATTTTCAGGACAAACCAAGATTTTCACATTTTAGCTATTTTTGCGGTTGTTTATTTTCAATCGACTCAAATAAAGATACAATTCATCCCATTGAAATGAGTATTTATTATTTTTTTTTCAAATTCAACCTAAAAAAAAAAAAAAATGTGGTCAAACTAAAAAACCTATCGTTTACCCGGAATTAAATTAAGAATTTCATGTCCATTATGGACGCCAAGACTGAAAGAGTAAAATCCATGTCTTCTCTCCACCAATACATTTATTTTATTCATTTTCACATTACATAGAATCTACATTTTATAAATAAAAATACGTCAATGATTCTGAAAATTAAAAATAAACACAAAACAATAATTAACAACTTCATATTATTATAACCCTCAATCGAATAGAAACAGTGCTCGAGTAAAATGACTTTCACCTCTCTATTCGTGTTTGTCTATGTAAGGATTTCAATCGTACCTTTGCACACTCCATGCAGCAATGACAGGCATCCAGGACTACCCCTCCTCTGCATCCAGTAGGTTCAGGACAACGGTACGCCACCCCTCTGATGTTGCGCATGCATATGCAGCTCATGGCCTCGCATTGAACAAGCAACACACTAGCCAGCACCAAAATAATTATCTTCATGTTCCTGAAAGAAAATATATCAGGTTATAAATTTAAATAATAATTATCCAACAATGAGGTCGGGTAGGGAGTGGGGGGATCCCACCAAACTCCTGGAATTACAGCCAAAGTTTTAATCCAATATGGCCTATCCACAACATCAAAGTAAATAATGTAACAAAAAGAGTGTAAAAACAGCACGAAAATAGTTTTCATATTGTGATTATTTGGAATTAGCAGCCACATTGGATTAAAACTTTGGTTGCAATCGGATCGTTAATTAAGTCATTTCAATACGCATAGAAATAATTTTTCCTCAAATGCAATTTAGTGCTTAATAATCGACAGTCAAATATGGCATTTTTTAAGAAAAAAATGGATAAACCTAAATTTCGGGTAAATGAAAAATTCGATTTCGAAGACCAGATTTAAAAAAAATACTATTGGAAGCTTTCTTGAACACCATACAAAAGTATTTTTGTGTTTAAATCGATTTCTCACGAATTTATCGCTCAATGTTTGATACTGGGCGCGAAAATTATAGAAAATCAGCTGGTACTCCAATTAGTAACATCTAATCCAAGATGTCGTGACGTAACCGCTGTCTCTACCGAAAATATGGTAGACACAATTTTTGTAGCACTTTATAAGATGAATATTTTTGCCGTTGAAACTTTTCGTCTATCTCCCACCATTTTGAAGATATACGAAAACAACTACTTTTGTGTTGACATTTTCAAGATGGCGGCCAACGTTCTAGACAGATTTTCGAGATCTTTTTCCCCTTAAATTCAGCTTGCCCGGAATTATTGGAGAAAAAATCCTTCGTTGCTTGGCCTATCATTCTGGATTTCCCTTTATTAAATTAAATTAAACATCATTCAGGATATTCTTAGGAAAAACAGACGAGATTCTGTCTTAAGAGGTCCCGGGATCGATACCCACCACCAGAAATACCGACTATATTCGTGACAGTGTTTTCAGTCGTTAATGTGAATGCAAAGGATTAGCTTTAACCCTTGGACATTCTCTTCACAACTAGCCTTACTAAATATCATAAACATAATAATAATAAATAAATACCTTTATTTCATTTCATTTCATTTCATTTTATTATTCATCATACATCATTGGATGAGCGTAGCGAGCGTAGCGAGCGAAGCGAAGATTCCATTTCACTACACTGGAGAAAAAAATCCGGAATGTTTTTTTTCTTTCCTTCTTTCTTTTTTTTCTGTATTTTTGTGTGTTTGTCAGCACGATTCCGGCTAAACCGATACTCCGTTTGCGATGAAATTTTATGGAGGCCTTCGAAATCTCTGAACTTAGAACTGCCACGTTTTTGAGCGCAATCAAAAAATTATTTCTCATGAAAATCGCAATTTTACGATTTTTTTCGATTTTTTGAAAATTTATTTTACTTATAACACCTACATGCTTAATCCGATTTTCATGATTTTTTCACAGAACCTTAATTTTATGAATGAAGATATCCGTGTGAAATTTGAGCGCAATCGAAAAATTATTTTTCATGAAAATATAAATTTTGTGAGTTTTTTTCTTTTTTAGAACAATTTTTTTACTTATAACACCTACATGCTTTAATTTATTGTAATACTTTTTTCACAGAACCTTAATTTTATGAATTTATATATTCGTGTGAAAATTGAGCGCAATCGAATAATTATTTCTTATAAAAATCGCAATTTTTCGTTTTTTAAATTTTTAAAAATTCATACGATTAATTAAAAAAATTAAAAATTAAAGTTTATTTTTAATTTAATTTAATTTAATTTTAAAAAAATCATCAACTTAGTACTAATTTTTTCACAGAACATTGAACAACAGAAAATCCGCATAACACATGGCAGCTCAATGCACCAATTACGCTCATCCAACAACGCGGCGGGACTTAAGCGTTTTCCTAGTACAGATTATGACATTATGCACCTGAAGAGGGGCATTCAATTGCCCCAGGAGAGGTTTCCCACGTGATTTTGTTTTAAAATCATTTACGATTAAAATAAAAGTAATCAGATAACATGAAATAAAAATAAAGTACACAAGAAAGTCTGCGTACCTCGGTTTCAGATGAGAGGCATAGTGTTGGGGGAGTCAAGTGTTGTGTTATACAAGAGTCTGGCAATGAGAGGAAACAAGAATTTATTTTTTACAGTGTAGGCCTAAGGTTAAGTACACATCGGTTTCCTCATGTTAGAAGTGTATCATCATTGGATGTAAGCATTATATAACCATAGTCAATCAGCTGGTGAACAAGGTCTCGATAGTATACACACTTTTCCAAAATATTTTAACGATCTATGGACGAAAATATTTTATTCATCTACTTATTTATTAGTGCTACAGTCCCCATTATACAGCCTCTCAATTACATTTTAGATCTATGAATTGAACTCACCTTGTAGATTTCAAGACGTATGAGATATAATTCTTGCAAATGTTGGCAGTCGAATGATCATCCAGAATAAACTCGTGTTTATCACATGTTATCGCCGGATTAAGAATAAATCTGAGCTGTTTTCATGTCAAGGGTTATCCGCAATACCCAGGATCGCTTTTACGTGATGCTATTTATTAAAGTTACGATGCGTTGTCTACGCAACTAAGAGATTGGGATCATTTCTCGATTTGGTTGGTCGGGAAACACTCCCGTAGGTGGAATTGTTAATATTTAATACAATTCAGAAGTTAAAAATCCATCCCGATCGGGGTTCGAACCCGAGTCTCCCACATTCCAGGTAGGTGCCTGTTTTTATTGTTGTTGTTGTTGTAGTAGTTGTTGTAGTTGTTGTTGTTGTAGTTGTAATGCTTTCCACCACAAAAATTGATCCTGTACTATATTGCAATAAATAAATAAACATATGATAAATAAATGTGGACAAAACAGGGACGAGTATAAGAGAACCCAGAAGGGGGGGGGGGGCGAAGGTAGGTACTGAGCAACATGTCATCGAGGAAGGATAGGCCTACACAAATAAAATTAAACATGTTATTTTCAGTGTTAAATTAAGATACAAATATAAATGAGTTCTGTAAAGTCATTCAAATATCGTCGCTTGTGGAGGTGCCGGGTATTTATATATCAATTTTGGGGCTAGCCCCTCCTCTAAATAATAATTATTATCATCAGATGTTCATCATCACAATCATATTTATCAGAATTGATATCCAGAATTAAAAAAAAACATTCAGTATCAACCTTGTGAAAGGCAATGTAAAAAAAAGCAAGCCAATCAGAGGTCGTGTTGGGTTCTTATCGTGAGACTAGTTATACACAGGCGGATCTTTGATGTTGGCTGTTGTTTAAATAGAAAATTGTTTTTTTTTTAAATTGTAGTTTATTTCATTTTAATAAGATTCTAGAGCATTGTATTAGTTTAGAACACTACTTGTTTTATTTTCGATTGTAGGAATATCAGAAAGCTGAATCTTTATAAAGAAAAAATACCAATGCATTAAAGACATACAAACAAATTACAATTTAATCTTAGATATAAAAAATAAATTCATTTTTAATCTTATTTTATTCCCTTTTTTAATTTCTGTATTTTAAACTATTTCCTATTTGTTGAAGAGAGTTTTACAAGCTCGCAGTCATTCTTGTTCTTGGTTTCTCTTCCTTGGGATCATCCAGGTTTAGGCAGGAGGCGATGTGGCTGTGTCGTCTGCTCCAGGCTTACCTGAAAAACATATGGGGTTGAATACAAATAAATACATTCGTATTTAGAGTACCCTCTCAGTCACATTATTTTCAGTGAGGGACTTAAATTTAAAGCGGGCCATGTCGGCGCCGACACCATCGACGAGTGAACAATGACCAACCAGAGACCGGTATGTTTAATATAGGAAACACCGACCAAAAACGTTGGGCACGATCGAGCGCTGCGGCCGGCTAGTTCGGACCAACCTTCATCGTCCGAGGTACGAGAGTTTTCTTCGCAAATTCTTATTAGAGAATTCTTTTCAAAAAGCTAACATACATGTTGAATATTCAGTGGCTTTGTTTGTAACAACTTGCAAACGTAATCAGAGGGAAAAAATGTCCGCTGACTTCGCTTTAACTATTATTACTATAGCGGGGAGAGGCGGAAAGAGAGGGAGGGGTAGGCCTATAATATATGTAAAGTTTATACGGTATTAAGCTTTTAGGAGATGAACTGGTTCAGATTTAGTGACGAAATAAGATATTTTACCAGAATTTTGTGGATACACCATCCGATTTATTGCGTTTGTTTATGGTATTATATTTTAATTCTACAATACAGATTGCATGTTTTCAGGGTAGATTGATGAAATTTTATTTAAATAAAATGAGCTTTCGCTCCTTTGCAATGGCAATAATGCATATTTTAATTCATTCCGCAATCTCCATTGAAGGGATTCCCAATGTCGTAGACGAAGTCTGTTCAAATGCCTTTGGGCATTGCTTTCTGTAGCCTTCACACATATAACAAAAAACTTGTAAAAAAAAACAGCCAAACCTTACACAATAAAAAGCAATGAGATCTAAAAGAAATGCCAAGCTTATGTACCCTCCTACATTTTCGCAAAATCTTAATACATAAATTCACTTTGCCCTGTGACTGTATCCTTGCAAAGCGTGGCAAAATTTTATTTGCAACTATTGTTTTAAATGTAAAAGTTTGTGCAAATTTATTTTGCCAAGCTTTGCAAGGATACAGTCACAGGGCAAAGTGAATTTATGTATTAAGATTGGGAAAATGTAGGAGGGTACATACATAAGCTTGGCATTTCTTTTAGATCTCAAAGTTTGGCTCATGTTTTTTTACAAGTTTTTTTTATTGTGGGATCTCATTACTTTTTCAAGTTCCATTACAAAAATATTTGTTAAAATACAATAATTTTATCAAAGTCAATTTAATTAATATGGTATTACCAATTAACAATAGAAATAAAAATATCTAGTGGTCAAAAGACTAGTTTTTTGTAAACAATGTAGGTGATTATTGTCAAGTAACTATGGTTACTTGTTGATTATATTCTTGTAAAAGGCTTATATTGAAACCTTTATTTGGAAACCTTCCAGCAAACTTTTTAACTTTTTCTTTCAAAAGACCCTATATCACTCCATGTAAAATATGAACATTGTAGCCCCACCCGTTTGGTCAGAATCGCGGGCCGATTGAAACTGACGAATTAGACAGTAGTAGCAGTTGTAGCAGTGAGTAGCTAACATCCTTAAAGGGGCTATTAACTCAAAAAAATATTTTTTACCACATGATCTATAGCACAATACTACACTAAAATGACAGTTTAAAAAATTATATCGTGGAACTGTGATTTAACACAAATCCAGTTATTTGCGAAAATTGGTGTTTCGGGAAATTTCTTAAAACGGCTTTAACCTGCTTCTTTTTTGGTCCACATAGATACTAGATCATAGTACCAATCTAAAATGCCCATTTTTTACATCGTGTCTTGAATCTGTGCCGAAATTTACTCTCAAACACGCAAAAATTATCATTCCAAAATCACACCCCATCTTGGTAATCAGCATATTATGACCGAACTACAGGCCCAAATTACAAAACAAAATCCAGCGAATTTACAGACAAGGCAATAATGACCAATATTTGTTTGGATCAAAATCTTCCAAGGTCACAGGGCATAAAGATCGTCCCCATGTTATTTCTTATGGGAGATTTTTGCCGATGGGACCTAGCTCGAAAAATATTGTTTGACAATTTTTTTCTGGTCATTGTGGACCCAATTATTTTTTTGTTAATTAAATAAATTAAATAAAACTAAATAAATTACAAGTAAGCCTGAATTAAATATTTTTTTGAGTTTAGCGGTTAAATACCCCTTTAAAAAATGATTTTGAGTATATTTCAAGCCATTTTTTTACCAAGAAGGAATGCTCGTACCCCAACCAAATTTGGCATGTGTTGACAGATACCTAAATCCTCTCGATTTTGATAGTTTTTAAGTTCACATCACGTTTCAAGACGGTTGGGTAACACCTCGAAATCACCCCAACTCTGCTTGCTGTATAAGGTGCTTAAGTATGTAGCGCACCGCGGCTTGGCTGCGGCGCCCTAACGGCACCTTGGTTATTGAATGGAATATTATTTTACTTTACATGTTCCTAGTCGAGTTGTTATCGTCTGAGTATAGGTATGCGACTGTCCATCTTCGTCTAGATAGGTTTCGTTGTAAACTCTAGTCCCTAGAACTATGTCACACATGAGGCCGGTATCACAAGTACCCTGCTCTCCCCACTCTCCACATACTTCACCCAGTACCTGAAACAAGACGAGAACTAGCAGACAGACAGACAGACAGACAGACCAGACAGACAGCAGCAGACAGACAGACAGACAGACAGACAGACAGACAGACAGACAGACAGACAGACAGACAGACAGACAGACAGACAGACAGTCAGACAGACAGACAGACAGACAGACAGACAGGCAGGCAGGCAGGCAGACAGACAGCGTCTCAGACCCACCTTGGCGCACTCTAAGCAGCAATGGCAGACGTCCACTTTGCCTCCCTTGCAAGTGATTGCTGGGCAACCTCTAGCCTCTATAGGGAGCCTGACGTTGTAAGGACAGGTGGGGCAACCTAGCTCGTCGAGTAGCCCAACGCAGCCATCAGCAATACCAGGCACAACACCCTCATTCTTCTAGAACCAGTTGGGAATCAGAATAGGATTTACAATGAGAATGAGAATGTTAATAATGCAATATGTAAATAAAAATTGGATTGAGAGTTAAATGGAAATGAGAATAAGATATTGAAAATTAAATTGAGATTGAGAATGCGAATGAGAATGACCTGAGTTTAATAATGCGATAGATCATGAATTCAAGTAAAAATACAATAAGATGCAAGTAAGATAATGAACAAGAAAGTTTACGCAGAAAAACTTGACCAATGGGTGTCTCAACTTGATTTCTCTGGTACGAATGGTTGTCATATATTTTTACCCGGTGTGACCCTTTTCAGGCTACTAACTAAAATCTATGTGTTTGAAATATGCGTTCTATACTTTTCTGATTTATTGTTTACCATCGCTTTTAATAAGGGACAATAAAAACAAATTTATGTATGTTCATATTATATTCATTTCATAAATCTTTTTAACTTTTTAACATTCAGAAGGAAAAAAAATTTTTCGTCTATACTTCAAAGAGAAAAAGTTATATACATGTGGGAACTGTGTCATTGGTTACATTATTGAATTACCGTAATATTTCACGCCAACGCATTCGCCCATTTGACTTAGGAGGAGGGAATATTGTCAAGATATCCGATGGTCAGAACTGGTCCGAACACCTCACCAAGAGCCATGTATTCCACTCTGAATTTAACTGAATTTATTGTACTTGGTGTACAATGTAGGACCCCGGAAAATATGTTATTAGACAATATTTAGCCAATGATAGCTCTGAGCCACAAAACGTATGAAGATTCACCAAGTTAGGCAAAATTATATGATTAGTAGAACAGTTTTGTCTATAATTTCTAGCACCACTTCATAAGTAACTTCTAAACGAAATGAAACCATAAAAATGATGATACTTTACCTTTTTGAATGTACAGCAACTTCGTTTATGTACTCGATTGTATAGAGCTGGATACAATCTGTGGAAGTCGTGCCGAGATAAAACGCTAAACAAAGATCAGTCAATCCGTTTATATATGATTGGGAATTAATTGGTATAGTTGTTACTTTGAAAAAGTGTGCTTATAGATCGTCTTTACTAATGATATTGTGATCTCAGTATAGGTCAATAGAACTTCGATCACAATAATATTATCAGTGAATGTTCTAAGTCTCTAAGATGATGTAACTCATTGGAATAATATCAGCATGCTGTGACACCATGACTCTTCAACTATAGGCCATAAAAATATATTAAAATTAATAAATAAAGTTAATAATATGATTGTACAACCTTGGTTTTATATGCGACTATGACGCTGTTATGGTGTTATTATAGACAAATTAAGTTAAGAAAGAAAGAAAGAAAGAAAGAAAGAAAGAAATTGTATTTAGAGTCTACCCACTCAGTTATATAACTGATTTTCAGTTAATAATTATTAAATTATTTTTTTTAAATTATTATTGGATGAGCGAAGCGAAGACTTCAATTTCACCGACCCCCCAAAAAATTTAGCTCGGGTGTTTTTTTTTTTTTTTTTGTTTTGTTTGTTTTTCTTACATCTTACGTTTACATACCCATTGAAGGCTATCGTTAATCATATCTTTTGTTCCGTCGTTGACATCGTTCCTATAGATTACTCCACTCACTATCCAGTGAGTATGTTTATATTTTTCCTGTCCCAGCTTCAGCAGTTCGTTCATTTGAACCATGACGTGTTTTTCATGTCTAGCTTTGAAGCCAACATTGTTTGTGCCCGCGTGAATCACTATAACTTTAGGCTCACTTTTATCTTCTCTTCTCTGAATAATGTTACTAAGTTCACTCACTCTGACTCCCGTGTATACTCCCACTTCACAACCCTTTGATTCGCACACCTTACTCGCAACTTTTATCATCGAGTCCCCCAGAGTAAGTACCTCGCCTTCATCCACTGTGTGACCCTCCATTACCCCTTCTTGTGAGTTTTCTTGACCCTCCATGTGTTGTGACATTATCCTCTTGAATTTTTCTTCATTTTCTTCACTAGTCGCGTGTCTATAATATTGATGCGAGACACTTCTAGATTCTAAAATATTATTGTTAATCATAGTTGTTGCGTTGCGTGTTACGAGAAGCTGTTACGTCATCACCTCGCTCCTCAACGTTCAACAGTTCAAAATTTACGTTCCTTCCGTATTGATCTAGCTTGTTAAGTTTCATGTTCAATTCATCAATAACTACAGAGTTCTCTTTCACTTTTTTGGACAAGATTTTAACCTTTTCGTCATCTTTGAACTAACTGCAAAAATGTTTCATAATTCTCTTTAGAATCGGCGATTTCTTGTTTCATTATCTTTATATCACTAACTACCATGTCTAATTTCTGGACAATGTCGTTTAGAGTTTTTTGAATCAACAGACCTTGGGCTGACCCCCCCAAATCAAACTTGCCTTCACCTGCAGGATCTGGTAGAGGGCTTCCAGGTTTCCCCGCCTCCCGGCAACCAATGCAGCGCCAATCCTTTTTTGTTGTTTCGATTTCGCGTTGTAGGTTGTTTTTTTGATTGAACAATCAAAATGAAATCCTTTATCACAGCCACAGCACGAAACGAAATCACCATCACTCGCTAATGTCAATGTACATTTACCACACAAAGTGCCCGGCATTGCCTTACAGCTAGGGGAATGTGAACAGTGTTGTTCATTTTGATAATAACACTTAAAAAATTAAAAATTTTCTTTTCATTCTCCCCCTTTTTTTTAATTTTTTCATTCCTTGAATGATAAATTCTTTTAAATTTGTTCCCAAAAAATTCCTTGTGTTAAAAGCATTGTTGTTGTAATCCCTTACTATTTCAAATTTTTACGAAAATGTAATTTATTGTTGTTTTGCATCATGTAATTAGTTTTTTTAGTTGTCCTCCTTTGTAAATCAGTTTTATAATGAATAGGAATAGACGTCAAATAAATAAATAAAAATAAATAAATAAATATCGCTTTTTTTTTCTTACTGTTGTAGGGCCTACGTAATTCAGATTTTTTTATCTTTTGCCTTCCAGTAAAATTAAACTCAGCTATTGGACCTACTCTTTATTTATTTATAATAATATAATAATAATAATAATAATAATAATAATAATAATAATAATAATAATAATAATAATAATAATAATAATAATAATAATAAAAAAAAACCCCCAAATTGTTGGGGTTACAACCCTAGTCAATTTCGAGAAAAGTTGCTGGTTAAATTTCTATTCCCGCGAAATAAAAAGCATTCCATCTCAAATTTGACTATCTTGATTTCTTTTTCGGACGTACACAAGTGACATTGAAAAGGGAAGAAATTAGTTTTTTATATTTATACCATTATTTTGTAGTTTATATCTTGTCTAGACCTAGGCGTAAAAAAACATTAAAAACATTTTGTTTTTTGTTATATTTTGACTTTATGGTAGGCATTTATATTCATTTAGAGGTTTGCCGCTGAAAAATACAAGCTTCCCATCTCAAATTTTTTGACATCATCTTGATCTACTAGTGATATCAAGTGACATTGAAGGAAAGTATTATTTTTTTTAGTATTTAAACCCATTTTTTTGTAGTTTTTACGTTGTCTAGACCTAGGCTGTAAATAACTTTGGGAAACGGTTGTTTTTTTGTTATTTTTGACGTTAGTGGTAGGCTTATTTCATTTAGGGGCCCTTTTTTGTAATTTTCGCAAGGTAATATATCTAAAATAGTATAATATTTAGCATTTTAACGAAAGCACCTTTAAATTTTTGCAAAAAATCGGAAAGATTGAAGCCCTTCTAAATTCGTCAAATAAGAAAAGATTTATCAAAACGAAAAGGCAAGGAGGGAGAAGCAAAAAGCCCTTTTCCAACACCCCTGAAATGATGAACAATTGAAAAAAGTTTTTTTTAATTTCTTTTTAAGTGCTTTGCCCTTTTATAAAAAAAAACCCAAATTTAATAGGGTGACTTTGACGATATAGAAATTTTTTATCTAGAAAAAAGGAAAAAAAGGGAATCCCAAACGATGGATGTTTCTGAATGGAATCTTTTCGACACCAAAGCGGGAAAAATGAGACAGCGATAAAAATGGACAGAAAAAAATACATTTGTGTGTTTGCGTAGCTTTTAAAAAGGGTAAACGTTATTAGAGATTTTTTTAATAGGTTATCGACAAGAGCTCCATAGGGAGTTTGTTTGGAATATCCATTTTTAGAAGTAAGTGAACGAGAATAGCTGACCAAAGAAGAATTATAGTTAAAAAAAAAATGTTACCAGAAACAATTAAATAGAAAAAAAACGCAAAGGGAAAAAAAAAGAACTACAAGCACATCAAGATGAAAAGGGCAATACTCAGCAGAGGACAGGAAGAAGAAGACCACTTTCCTACCAAGACTAGAACACCAAAAATCCCGGTATTGCCATACCTGCAAGAACTTTCAAATTACCAGACACACCAGAATTTCCAGACCAACCAAAACGTCCAGACCTACCCCAAAAACTTCCAGACCAACCAGAACATCCAGATTTACCAAACGTCCGGCCTACAGAACATCCAGACCTACCAGAACGTCCAGGGCCTCCAGAACTCCAGAACCACTAGAAATACCAAACCAACAAGAAGATCAAGATACCCAGAACAACTAGCGTAAAACAAAAAGAGGTAGATATGATAACGCAATAGAAAAACCCCTGACATGACAAGCTAAAGAACATTAGCTTTACCCATTTAAAACAGCCATGTCAGAGTTTGCGCACATACAACCAAACAAAGACTACTACCAAAACCCAAGTTCAAGGAAATGAAGACAGCGGAACATAATAAACAACATATTTATCAGATTCACACAAGACGAACTACATTTGCAGACGTCATGCGGAAAATTATTGTTCCCGCTGTAGCAGTGGTTAGAATTTGGGCTTAAAGATAAAATCTGAAACACTTCAAAGACAAAAAAGGAGAAGAAAAGACGAAATGGGAAAAAAGGACTAGTTGGGAGAATCGTTGAGCTTAGGAGAGATATCGGTCGACTGGAACAATACCGAATGGGTTAATCGATTAAAAATGGAAAAGATACTGCCAAAATATATTTGAAAGATTAAAGGTTCACGCAAAGCAGAAAAAACTTAACAAATTCATTCACGAATATTTGGTAACTTAAACAAAAAGAAAGTGTTCTAGCTAAGAATTAAAAGATATTAAAAAATGTGTATTAGAAAGAACAAAACCAAATTTTTTAAAGAAAAGGAAAAAAAACAGTTTTACCAAAACTATCAGTACCGAAGAAATAATAGGAAATGGAACACCAACTAAGAAGGATAAAAGATTTTTGGACGGAATAGGGGGTAACCCGGGTAGAAAAAAAACCGGGAAATGCACAATGGATTAAGATGAAATAGCTAATGGGGTTTAAAAAAGAAAAGGGTTTTTTTTTTTTTTTTCCCCCCCCCCTACCCTCCCCCCCTAATTTTTAAATTTTTTGAAAAAAAAATTCTACTATCAAATCAAATTTTAAAAAAACCCAAATTTAAAATGGAGTTTAAAAAAATCCCCAAACTTTAAAAAAAGAAAATTTTTCCCAAAAAAGGAAAAAAAGAAAAACCCCCAATTTCCCCGGGGGGGCCAAAAGCCCCAAAAAAATTTAAAAATTATTTTCTCAAAATAAAAAATAATTTTAAAAAAAAAAACATGGCCCAGGGAAAAAAAAATGCGTAAGAAAAAAGGGTTTAAAAAAATTTTTGAACCAAAAAAACCAAAAAAAAAAGGAATTATTAAAAAACCCAAAATAAAAAAAAATTTAAAAAAAACCTTTTTCAAATTTTAAAAAAAAAAATAACCCCCCCAATTTTTTTTTTAAAAAAAAAAAAATGGGGAAAAAACCCCAAACAAATTGAAAAAAAGAATAAACTAAAAAAAAAAATTAAAAAGGGGCATTTTGGGGATTTTTAAATGCATTAGGTTTTTTTTTTAAAAAACCCCAAAATTCTTACAAATAAAAATTTTTAAAAAAAAAATTTTATCCCCAAATTTCCCCTTTTTACCGGATGACCTAAATTTATGCAAAATTTTGCTCAACTTTTGGGCAAAAAAAAATTATTTTGAAAAATTTTGCATGGGTTTGGTTTTTAAAAAATGTAAAAACCTACATATTGAAAAAGGGTATTTTCGGGGTTCACAATGGGAAAAGGTTGGAAAAAAGGGGAAAAGATTAAAAATAAACCACAACCCAAAAACAAATTTAGAAAAAAAAAATTTTGAAAACAAAAAGATAAATCATCCCAAAAACGAACTAAAGGTAAAAACAAACCACTTTAAAAAAGTTTTCAAAAAATTACAAAAAAAGGAAACGACATCCCCGGGTTTTAAAAAACAAAACATTCCAAACCGAATAAATCATCCTAAACAGAATAAAAATTTTAAAAAAAAAAAAAAAGGGGGGGGGGTAAATTTAAAAATTTTAAAAAACAAAAAGAATTTTAAAAATATTTTTTTTAAAACAAATAAAATTTTTTAATTTTTTCAGGGCAAATTAACTTCCCCTCAAAGGGGAAACGAAAAAATTCATTAAAAATCTAGCCAAAAGAAAGGGGTTTTCAAAAAGCCCCCAAAAAGGGGAAATAAAAAAACCCCCCAAAAATTAAATTAACCCCCCCCCCGGGGTTTTTAAAAAAAGGGGGAAATTTTGGAGAAAAAAAGGTTTTTTTGATGGTATTTAAGAAGAGGGGGACGAACAAATTTTAAAAAATACATAAAAAGGGACGTAAAAAATTTCGAAAAAGTGAAGGGGGTGAAAACAATAACACATATAGGGTGCAAGTCCACTGTCAAACGGATTACCTCTCAGAAAAAAGTACTTTTTTCCCTAAAAAAAACAAGTCAACCCCATTGCACCCCCCAAAAAAACAAAAAAAGAAAAAATAAAAAATTTTTAAAAAAAAATTTTAAGACCCCAAAAATTTTAAAAACCAAAAATAATCAAAACAACCTTAAAAAAAAAAAAAAAAAAAAAAAAAACCCCCCCTTTTCCCCCCTTTTTTTATAACTCGAACCACGGGAAAAAAAAATTGACAATATAGGGGAAATTGCAATTTAAAAAAGAAGGTTTAAAAAAAAAAGGTTTAAAAACAATCCCCTTTCTTATATCACCAACGGCTCATACCGAAAAAAATTAAAAAAAGACTTAAACCCAATGTTCTCAACCCAAAAGGCGTAAAACCCCCGGGTTAAAATTTTTAAAAATTCTAAACAAAAAATTCGAATTTCAAAATTTTTGGGTTTTTTCCCCCCTTTTTTTTCCCCAAAAACAAATGCGGTTTGGGACAAAAACGGCCCCACCCAAAAAAAAAATATTAAAAACAATAAATTTTAAAAACTTTTTTTAAAGTTTCCCCCAAAAATAATTTTAAAATTTAAAAAAGAAAATTAAAAACAAAGAGTCCGGTTTTTAACCGGTTTGTTAACCCAAAAAAAAAATAATTTAAAATAATAATAATAATAATAATAATAATAATAATAATAATTGATTTATAGCAATTGTCATAAAAATTTGCCCCGAATGGGGTTCGAACCCAGAACCTCCGGCTTAACGTGCCATAGCTCTATCAATTGAGCTACCGGGACCACAGAACAAACCTTTAACAAGCGGTACCTACGCTTTTACAACGTTATCTACAATGCCACTCAAATCAACTTCATTCTTCCCAATGATACGGCGATGTCTGACACTTTATTATAGGTCTATACACATAACAAAAACTTGTAAAAATACAGCCACACCTTACTCATTCAAACGAAATGAGATCTAAAAAAAGGGTTAAGCTCATCTACCCTTCCACATTTTCGCATTCTTAATTCACAAACGTACAGTGTCCCGTAACAACATCCTAGAAAAGCTTGGCAAAATAGAATTTGCAAATAGTATAAATTTACACAAAAGTTCATCCCAATTCCTTTTTTTCTAATTAATTTCAACGTAATGGCATGCAAATTCTATTTTGACAAGCTTTTGATATTCTTGCAAATGTTGGCAGTCGAATGATCATCCAGAATAAACTCTTGTCCATCACATCTTATCGCCGGATTAAGAACAAATCTGAGCTGTTTTCATGTCAAGGGTTATCCGCAATACCCAGGATCGCCTTTTGCTATTTATTAAAGTTACGATGGCGTTGTCTTAACGCAATTAAACGGGATATGGGATCATTCTCGATTTGGTTGGTCGGGAAACACTGCCGTAGGTGGAAAATTTTATTCAGAAGTTAAAAAATCCCTTCCGATCGGGGTTTTGAACCCGAGTTTTCCCACATTTCAGCTAGGAGGCTGTTGTTGTTGTTTGTTGTTGTTGTTGTTTTGTTGTTGTTGTTGGTCGTTCCCCCGTCGTAGTTGTTTTTTGTTGTTTTTCCCCCACAAAATTTATCATGTGGGATATTGCAATACATAAATAAAAAGAAGACAAAACAGGCTCGAGTAAAAGAGGACTTAGAAGGGGGTGGTGGGGTCGAAGTAGCTACTTAATTAACAGGTCACAAGATGTTATTTTTTAGTGTTTAAATTTGGATAAAAATATAAATGAGTTCTGTAAAGTCATTCAAATTTTTGTTGCTTGTAAGAGGTGCCCAGTATTTATTTATCAATTTTGGGGCTAGCCCCGCTTCTACACTTATTTATCATCATCAGATGTTCGTCCCTCGTCATCGTTCATCGTCCATCGTCATCATCATCATTGTCATCAGATTTATCAGATTTTTATACCCAGGACTTACAAAATTCAGTAGGCCTATCATCCTTGTGAAAGGGAATGTGAAAGAACGCAATCACGGATGTCGTGTTCGATCGTGTCAAATACACAGGCGGATCTTTGATGTTGGCTGTTATTTAAATAGAAAATTGGCTGTTGTTTTAAAATAAAAAAAATGTAGTTTTTTCTTTTCATTTAAATTCTAGAGAATTGTATAGTATGAACTACTTTTTCATTTTCGTGAGGAATATCAGGAGCTGAATCTTTCTTAGAAAAAATACCAATGCTTAAGAAAACAAACAAATTCATTTTTTCTTAATATAAATAAAGTTAAAACATCTTTT
>JAMZAV010006983.1:0-22262 GCA_024449915.1 Sweltsa coloradensis | reverse complement strand
CCATGTGAAATATGATCGTGTAGCCATCGGCCCAAGTCACGAAAATATCGCACTAAAAATCGAAAAAAATCATAAAAGTGCGATATTCATGAGAAATATTTCTTCAATTGTAGGCCTACCCAAACCGTGGCACGTCTACGTTCCGAGCTTTCGAAGGTCCCCTTCAATTTTCATCAAGATCGCTTATGCCGTTTGCTCGAAATCGTGCATTGGTCTTGTTGTTATCATATCTGCTTCCAATGCAGAAGGTCCAGGGTTCGATACCCACTATAGTCAGAAGTTTTTTAACTTCTGATTTGGACTTCAGTCCATCAGTTCTTGTCTTAGGAGTTTGTAAACGGTGACTTTGGAGCCGTCCTAGCAACGAAGCACATAATAAATTTCAGAGTTGTTCTGAATCGGCCTTGTCGATTCTGGCGTTGATCCGCGGGTGTTCGCACTGTCCATACCACTGATTGATATATTTATATTAAAATTTTGATCTTTGGTTGGTTATCGCTCACTCGTCGATTGCGTCGGGGCCTACAGGGTTGGCTTGGTCGCTTTGATTTAAAGTCCCCCACTGAAAATCAGTTATATAACTGAGTGGGTAGACTCTAAAATATAATTTATTTATTTTATTATTTAAAAAAAAAACGAGCTAAATTTTTTGGGGGGGTCAGTGAAATTGAAGTCTTTGCTTTGCTCATCCAATTATGTGTACAATACTAGGTTCTTGTGTAAAACCGCGTCTAAATGATGAACCAGTGCAGAGACTGTCCGTCCACCCGTTTCGTCTGTTTTACGTCGGACATTTGCAGGGCGACTGTGACTTCACAAAGGTTGAAGTCACAGTGGCTGGCACGCGCCCGAACGCCTCTTTATATACCTGAAAAGGTGCGGGGCGACGAGGTCAAATCTAAAACCTTGATCTCGTCCCGACTCTATTGTAGTGAAACCTTTTTACTACGGCTTCTAGCCTTCTTGTCATGGGCCCTACTTCTTGTGAATTGTTGGATTTTGCATCTGCATCGTTTAGATTAAAAACTACCTATGGAATGTTTCTCAACTGTTAGGCTTATTACCGTCTGGTATATATATATATATATATATATATATCGAAACGTCGGCCAAATGAAAATATATACGTGGCATTGAAACCGAAAAACCGATTACATTAATATATATCGGCCACGAAAACCTTCATAATCACATGTGTATATATATATATATATATATATATATATATATATATATGTATATGTATTTAACAGACCAAAAATTAGACAGTTTTAAATTGGTGGCCGCATAGCTCAGTTGGTAAGAGCGTAGCCCGGTAAGCTAAGGTCACGGGTTCAGTCCCCGGTGTAGTCACTTTTTTAATTTCTGTCTAAAGTACTAACATGTGTGGCGCCACATGCCTGTGTACTTGACAGAATGCCAACTAGTGCGCAGCGCACCCAAAATTTGAGAGAATCTGTCTAAGCAACATTAAGGCCCTTGCATAGCTGGTTTACAATGCTGAAATGTAAGGGCAAATCAAAGCTTAAAAAAATTGCTTGAAGCAATACCATTTCAAATTTATGTGCAGCCCTTGTTTGGCAAATTATAATTCATATTCTAAATCGCGACTGAATCATCCTTAAAAATCCTCGGAATTACAATAACAACTGATTTAAAATGGAATGTACATACAGAAATAGTTAGATGTAAGACTGCTAAGCTGCTTGGTTTCCTGTCTAGAACTTTGTACGGTGCTCGCCTTAGTGTAAAAGGACTGTCTACGTCTACGTACGTCTGGTGAGGTCGGGTCTGTATGGGTGCCCTGCGTGGCACCCGACTTCATGGAGCAACCTTGTCAAGCTTGAGGGAATTTAGAACAGGGCAACAAAATTCATTACTAACAGAAGGGACTGCAGCAGAGAGGAAAGGGCAGAACTTTGCAACTTGTTGACCTTGGAAAACACTTTGAAAGAGATTGACATTTGCTTTCTCAAAAAAATGTTTTTTAATAAAGTGGATTTAGATCCGTTGGAGAGAGTTCAGTTAGGATATAGGTCTGCCAGGTACGACAAAGGAGTAACGCTCTGCCCTCCTTTCGCTCGCACTGTACAGTACCAAAACAGGTTCTTTTGCCGCTCTGTTCAGGGAATGCAGAGAATTCAATCTGTTCCAGAGGCAAGTTAAGTGTTAGCTCAAAGAGAGCCAAGCAGTTTGAGCCCCCACTCACCCACCAGTCATAACTCACCTTCACACACGCACACTCACACTCACCTTCAAACGCCCACATGAACACAATGTATTGTTGTTTGTAAATTTGTAAATTATCTGAATCATCCACATCACCCCTGTACAATAAAATCACCACTCATTCATAATATATCATAGACAAAGTCATAGTAAGTATGTATAAGTCAATGGTAGTGAGACACATTTCATGTGCTATGGGGCTTGCTCTAACTCTCACTAGCATCAAATTGTTTTCGACTGATATATTGTGTCATAAATATTATGTATTTGTCTTAACAAATTGAAAATAAATAATAATAATAATAATAATAATAATAATAATAATAATAATAATAATAATAATAAATGTGTGCCAAAATCAAAATCTAACTTTTTGTGTTGCAAAATCAACATAATGATAATTTTAAATAAATAAATAAGCCTATTGCCTGAAACACATCAAACGCTAAGGTAGACTAAATGGTGGGCGATCGTGAGGTTTGTGACAAATTTACTTTTGTAAAATAATAGCTTATAATTTGTTGGGCTTATCACCTTGGTCTTTATGTTTCAGGAACAACATCGAACTTACTGTGATGGGAGCGTTCCCAATAATGGCCCGTTCGGTCAGGAAATTCTGCAAAGAAGTTGTTGACTACAGGACAATGCTGGGGATAGTTCCCGTTACACACGAACAGGTAAACCATGTTCATCCCTATTGGCTTAAGGCTATTCCACCGCGTTTTTCTATTTTCCAAAATATGCTACTAAGTCAAAATATAGTGAATGGCTTTGAAACATGGCTATTTTAGAAAATCAAAAATATTTTTTCCAAATTTTTCTGATCCGGTACACGGCCAATATAGCCACCTCAAAATAATTTCAAACTTCAATTCGCCAGGGCACACCATTCAACGTAGGGGTGTTTGCTTTTGTGACATTAATTTTCAACTGTTTTTTCTTTGGACTGACTGAGAGAAAACAGATTTATATTAACAATTGTCTTTCTGCGAATTTTTCGTTTGGCGGTACAAATCGGTAAAAAATACCGCCAAACGAAAAAATTTGCTGGAAAGACAATTGTTAAAATAATCTGTTTTCTCTCAGTCAGTCCATAGAAAAACAGTTTAAAAATTAATGTCACAAAAGCACAACACCGTACGTTGAATGGTGTGCCCTGGCGAATTGAAGTTTGAAATTGTTTTGAGGTGGCTATATTGGCCGTGTACGGATCAGAAAAAATTGGAAAAAATATTTTTGATTTTCTAAAATAGCCATGTTTCAAAGCCATTCACTATATTTTAACTTAGTAGCATATTTTGGAAAAATAGAAAAACGCGGTGGAACAGCCTTAATAAGCATCTATCACAGCATCACTTACTTGCTCAGTGTTACTTAATTCATTTGAATTAACATCTAAAGATTCTGCTACCTAGCCTATGCTAATAAGGATGAGTCACCAGATACTCCAGATGATCTCATTTCCGCTGCATATTGTTGGCCAGTTTTTGTGATTGATTATTTTAGAGGGCCACTGAATATAAGAAATCGTTACAATATAATATATTTTAATGGATTCTTGCACCTCAATTTGCTTAAGTAACTATCATGATGAGTGGAATCATCCACCTAGCGGAGGGAACAAGAACTCACTAAATTGCTGTTGAATGGAGTCTCTGGCTCTCGGGAGGTAAATATATAAGAATTAAGAATGGATGGTGTTTACATGTGAAGAGCTTTAAATATAGAAATAAGTTTGAATTAAATAATCTTTTTGTAAGATTTGGCCCGCTTTCTTTCATTGTCTTGTCTCTCTGCTGTTATTCACTGCCTTGTGAAATTGAGAGGTCTCATGAATACTACATTCCTTATTTCCTTTATATTAGGGTTGCCGTTTGATAATCGATAATCGATCGATCGATACGATTATTTCCCGAAACGATCGATCAATATTTTTTTAAATCGATTATCACGTCCGATAATCGATTTAACTGATCCGATTATCGATACGGAAATTCGTATCAAACGGCAACCCTACTTTATATGTGTTTAGTTTAAATACAAATCAACAGTACAAACTAAACGACACCATCCCAATCATATTAATTCTACACCTTGCCATATTGTATAGGTGGCTACTTAATACGAGCGGAACGTCGTAGGTCGAGATTGTCTTCTTTCACTCGGTCCTCCACAGGTTGTCCTGGTTGTAAAACCACCGTCGTTTTCTCCATTGAAGGTCAATCCACGACGGGAGTTTCGTCGGGCAAGGCAAGAGAAATCTGGACGAACTTCCTCAGATGGGACACATTTTGTTTGTATCTGTCTCCCTTGGACAGAATTACCTGTTTACCACTTGATGTATAAAATATGATCTATGTTTTATTAATAAATACTAAATAGTTTACATACATAGGCCTACATACAAACATACATGCATGCATAGCTCAGTTTATAAGTTCTGGGTAACCAAATAGTTTCCAGCAGTATGAACGTTAAATCTTCAGTCTGTATTAGGAGTCGTATTTATAATGATAAAGAGTTATCTTGCAAAGACTCATGTATAGTACACTAGATAATCACAGACTTTAATTTACAAATTCCATTTATAAAGCTAACTTCTACACTAACACATACATTTTCTAAAACCAAAACCTTCATCTCTGGCTTTAACAATCCAACATCTAACAATCACCCCTAGCAATCACTGCCACATAGATGATACACTTATAACTGGTGTACGGCACAGCCATCTAGGTGGGGGAACCTCAAATTGCAAGTCAGTTCAGTAGTTGGTTTTTTTGCATTGTAGATGCCTATCCAGTCCGAAGGAGTCGTTGAGAACTCAGATCGAACGGACAGAAACAAAAAGAGGGGGGTGTCTCCTGACGTGCCGTTGGAAGATGCGAAAAGACAAAACATAAAGTGGCTCCATCCACGAGTGCCAATGTAATATTTTAGTTATGTCAAAACCGTTGTTTTTTTTAACAGTATTTAGAATAAAACCACAGCCAATTGTTTTGTGGAATATTAAAAAATATAAGTATAACAGCAAAGTTACCCCATTTGACGGGTTCTTATTATTCCCCGTGAATATGTAATATATTTGTGTACAATAAAACTAGGTTATTTTTAAACATGTCTACAATGTTGGATGAAATCTGTTCAGTATAAGGGAGCGTCAACTAGAGGTCTGCACGGGCCAACTTCTAGAAGCCCGGCCAGGCCCGGGCCCGTATTAAACTAGTTTATCAAAGCCCAGGCCCGTCCCAAGCCCGCCATAAGTGTAAGTAGGCCCGTTACAGCCCGTTCAGAGGTTAAACTCAAAGCAACAGCGTGTGGATTTTTTAGTTTTTACCACGGGATATATGAATGAACGTCACGGTGGGGATGAAATTATTTTAATGTTCTATTACGAGAAACAAAACGGTAAATTGTGGTCGAGGAACATTTCTATATTTGCAATTGCAAATACCAATTTCAAATTATACATCATAAAGCCCCAAAAAAGCCCGTCTCATTCAGTGAAAAGCAGGCCTGGGCCCGGCTTAAAATGCATAACAAGGCCCGCGGGCCAGGCCCGGGCCCGTGCAGACCTCTAGCGTCAACTGTAAGGCAATAATGCACCACTCTAGCCTAGAGTCTAGGGGAGGAATGACCCATGCTGGATCCAGCCTGGAAAGGGAATGTTTCCGGGTACTCAACACATGGCTCGCTCACTCGTCTAACAACGACTTTGGTGTTTTCCCTGTGCATCAAATTGTTGATGGGTAAGACCAAAAAAAGCACTTGTCATACAGAGGTCGCTTGTTTGGAGATGACGGTGGGAAGTGATTGACGCACAGACCACCGGCGGACAGACGTATAAAATCTAAATATTATAAACAGTAGGGATGGGGCGTTTAAACGTTTAAGACTGTTTGCCAAGCTCGGGCAAACTTTTTTAAAAATGTTTTAAAAAACGCTCGATGTTCAAATCCAGCTAATTTCACATACAGAAAATAACGCTTTTTAACCTCTAATTTTCATCAAAAAAATCTACATTTTTGGGAGGATGTTCACAATGGATGAGCGCGTCTGTATCAAAACCGATTTTGAAATTTCAAATAATTGTCTCTTACACAAAATTGGAAATTATGCCTCGATACCCACTATTTCACAATATTACTTAACATTTGGTGCAAACCACGAACCGAGGACAAAATGATAGAGCTTCCAAGTGATTCCGCGCGCGTCTGCGTTCTGCGTCAAAGTCCGGTTTTCTCGAGCTTAGCCAACAGTCTTAAAGAGTTTTATATAAACATGTATACGTCATGGTTAAAATAAAAATAAATATTATTAATGAAATGTTATTTTGATATCACTTTCGGAGCCTGCACAAACACTGGTTAAAAAATTAGTCCGATAATTTTCTCAAAGTGCTTAATTTTTAATTTTGGTGGGGGTGCTGGGTTCCAGGCTGTGTTAAGGCATCTTGTCTGATACACATGGTGGAAGTGCCGGGTCATTAAATGGGAGTGTGAGAATAAACCATTGTTAGTTATTTGTTGGCCAGTCATAAGTACAAAATGATGATTTTTGTTGTAAAACCTAGGCTTCCAAAAATTTGTATTTTTTTTTTCTTTACAAAATAGGTCTTAAAATGTTTAAACGCAACAATTTTAAGGGGTTCAACGTTGAGGAAATTGAACGCTTTTTCCCATCCATATTAAACAGAGATTCGTCAGTTGGAGTTGATCTTTCCGCCGCCGCCGGTGTGCCAGAGAGATGCGCGCAGTGGCGCCCACCCATGCACTGGGAGGGAGGTAGAGGCCACTATGTTTCGCAAGTCTTCAGCATTTCTTGGGGAGCATGGAGGTTGAAAATATATATCGTTATAATACAGGAGAGAGAATATAAGTGTAATACTCAACTTATTCCCAAGAGGTTTTTAGTTAAAATACGGTAATACCACACACAAAATATGCTAAAACTTACAATATAGTGGCCGATTCCCAAAACAGGAAGATCTACCAGAACAAACCAAAAGGGGCACACACTCACGAAAACGATTATTACATATTAAGTGGCTCGACATTTAAAGTGGTGAGACCTGTAAAGTTAAGTTAGACGACCCTGTTTTCTTGATTGATTTTATTTTGTAATGTTGGTACTCTTTTCATGCAGACCATGAAAAGAGTGTAGGCCTATTACATGTCATGCTAAATCTAGGCTTATACATAAATACCAATAAAAATAACATTAAAAAACATTTACAATAATGTACAGATTTAGATAGTATTATAGTAGTCTTTAACAGCTAAGATTACTCGCGCCTCCAAGATAAAACAATTTCTATAAGTGTGAGTTACCACCATGTTTACTTCTCTCCAAGGGGAGGAACGTAAGGGGAGATGCGGGGTGGACAGTCCTGTGTTGGTCAGAACCAGCCACAAGCCTATTGGTAGGGCAGTGGTTCCCTCACGTCTTGGTCGTCTTCGTCTGTGTTGTCATTGTCGTCGCCGTCGTGGAGGTAGTCAAAGGGAAGGGGAAAGTTCGACCAAGTAGGCCTATTAGGTTAGTAATACATCAATTATGTCAGTAATTAAAACTAGAGATGGACCGTTACCAGTATTTGCCGATACCGATATATATATTTATTTAGAAATACCTAGAAATTAATATGTAACAATATAAGACAAAAAACTTTGCAGGAATTAGGAAAGGAATGTACGTACCTACTGGTGAACAGCTTGAAATAAAATACAAATACAAACATAATATGTGAATTGGCTGAACTCAAGTTGAAGAGATGTATCGGTATCGGCAAAATATTCCGATACCAATTTTACCGATACCACTAGTATCGCCCGATTCTCAATATCGGTATCAGTCCCCTCTAATTAGAACATCCTATTATGGCATGTATAATAAAGCTACCTCCCCTATATAAAACAGGCTACTGTTTAATGAGTATGTTCAACCTAGTGTATTATATTATGTACGCATAATATACATTTTTATTTCTTACATAAATTAATGTTGTTGTAGATAGCCTACAAGATAACACAATTTTATAAAGTAGTTGCAGGTCACTATTTTCAATTAAATTATGTGGCTAGGATTAGGTTACAATATGTTGTTTTTTAGTTTTGTAGAGTGATCTGGGGCAACTTGTCTGTTTAATCTGGTAGATAGGCCTAGTCCTAAACCATTTATATTTTATGTTGATGGTTTGTTTCATTTTTAAATCATCAATTGAATAGAAGGCATTTTCTTTTAGGTAAGACTCTATTTTTAACAGGAGCATGGTTGTGTTTTCCTTTACTGTAAGTATGCTCTCAGGTAGAGTTAAGGTTAGCCGTCTTAGAGATAAGAACCATTTTGGTATCGTGTTGTGTAGTAGTATAGTGTAGTAATATAGTGTAATCGTACTTTAGACAGACATTAAAAAAAGTGACTACACCGGGGTATGAACCCGGGACCTTAGCTATCCGGGCTATGCTCTTACCAACTGAGCTATGCAGCCACCAATTTAAAACTGTCTAATAAGTTCTTGGTCTGTTTTGTACATTGTTAATAACGTGTTTAGAGCAGATTGCACTGCCTTTTAGACTACAACGCAATTAACTGGAGAATACAAACCATCTCTGTAACCCTAGTATGTTTAACCTTGGCTTTATAGTAGGCGACTATGACGTTGTTATGTTAGTATGTTAGACAGAAATGAAAAAAAGTGACTACACCAGGGTACCTACTATAAAGCCAAGGTTAAACATATATATAGTATATGGATTGTTGCAGATTTTCGCGGCCCGTTGTATGTACTAGGTTCTTGGGTTAAACCGCGTCGAAATGATGAACCAGTGCTTAAATAAACCCTTAGCTATTAAAATGAAAACTTTTCTTTCGAAAATTAAGTTTATTGGGGGCAATAGGCCTACATCAGCAATCTAGCAATAGCTAAGTAAAAGCACTCGAACCATTCATAATAAAATACTAGGAAGCTTCGCAAACGCTTTTTCAGGATCGTTGTTGGATGAGCGTAATTGGTGCATTGAGTTGCCATGTGTTATTAAGATTTTCTGTTGTTCTACGCTCGCTCAATCACAGATTGTAGGCCTACCTATTTCATACAACACTACCGTGGTGGTGGTGGTTCTAGCTAGTGGAGGGGGGGGGGGGGGGGGGGGGTATCACACAAAGTGCTCACGAGAGCTATCGAGTTGTCCGATATAATAATGACGATGTAGATTAATCCGTCAGAGCGACTATAAAATCACCGTGATGTCTGTAGCCGTCATGTGCAGTCGCCGGCTTGAGTCCTGAAATATCGCTTTATTGTTATATTCGCAAAGTCAATATCACCCAAAGCGGGTTTTTAACGTTATATTCGCATTTTGCGACCTCAAATGAACTGCATGACACCTTAGACATGTATGTGTGTTGAAAAGAGCAAAATACATAATTAGCCATTTTGAATTATCCTATCAAAATGGTCCGGATCCACAGGTTAGATCACTTTAATTGGTCTATAGAACTAAACCAAATCTGTTGCTTGTATCACTTAATGCCACGTTTCGCTTAATCTCGGGTCTGCCAGTGCAACTATAAACGTATTTGCCATCTGTTCGGACGCGATGAACGTTCAGAACAGCAAGAGAAGTCGGTGTTGATCGCAGGTTTGAGACGCCACTCGCGCGAACATTCCTCGCGTGGGGTTTCTCAAACCCCAAATTATTTTGGTCTGTAGCTAGTGCAGTAGGATGTTTGGGTATTTCTTTCTTTGCTCATATGATTTGTGGAACTTCTATGTAGTTGGTTGTTGATGGGAGGACAGTGAAATAAAATGTCAACACAGTTTTTTTTATGAAATTAATCATCTTTTATTGTTTATTTCAAATTTAACAAAAAGACATTTGCAAAAAATAATAAAATTTGTCATTATAATGCAATTTAAGTTAACTTTAAGAGGTAACAAAAATTGTTGAAATTACTGGACATTATAATATTATACAGGCGCGTAGGAACTTTAGAAAGCCGTGTGGGACAAATCCATCAGTAGGTTTTGAGAGCGACAGCTGGATCTGGGGCGAAGGCCCAGCCGCCGAAGGCCCTTTCACCGAAGGCGAAAAAACACAACATACTACAGTTATTTCGTAATGTTTTAACTGCACTCGGACTCTAAACGATGTTTTACTACAACTATCTGCTATCCAAAAAGTCAAAAAATTAACGTGAAGTGGACCATTTTAGTGAATTTCAACCAATTTTTTATGTAATGAACAAGATCACAGAGTACTCAGGATGTAAAGAATGCACACAATCTACTGGCTGCAATGATAACTAACACACTACAGATGGATCTTTTGATGGGAGGGCCAGCGTGAAAAGTGGGGGGTGGGGGGTCATGTCCCCCTAATTACCCCCTACCACTTCCTACGCGCCAGATATTATTTAAAATGTATTTATCATCTTTGTAAAATGAAATAAGGTCATGAATTTCTCCACATGTTTCAAATTAGTATGAGCAGTGGACATCGGTTCATTTACCTCGAATGAGATGGTTTCCATTATAGAATTTTTTATCGAATAAATGTATTTTGTGCACTGTGATTATATTTTTAAGTTAAAAAGAGAATAACAATCTTTGAACTTTTTGTAAAATAATGTAGTTAACTCAAAACTATCTTATATGGACAGAACTTTTTTTTGCCAGAAAATTTGGAGAGGTGCACAGCCCCCCTCCAAACAATCCGAGTGGTGCTTCAGACCCCGTACCCATTCGGATGCAACTAATTTTTATTTTTTCAAAATTTATTTCCGTAAACTTATATAAAATCAGGTCTGCAATGAAGCCTATTAGTATCAGCAAGGTCGGTAAGAGATGCTCCTCGGCCAGCAGCAATGGTTCGATAAGTTGATATATGTTGATCAGATCCAGTATAGGTGAGTATTCTCAAATTTTCTGAAAAAAAATGGTTTTGGGAAAACCTTGCATTTACTAAACTAAAAAAATCAGTTTATGTAAATGCAGGGTCTACATACATGGTTACTTCTAGAACGTAAATGTAGAGTCTACATACACGATTACTTCATTAAGGTAAATGAAGAGTCTACATACATGGATACTTCATGAGGGTAAATGTAGAGTCTGCATACACGGTTACTTCACTTCGGTTAATGTAGAGTCTACATACACGGTTACTTCATTAAGATTGTGACATGTCCCTAACCCTATCGGGAGATACCAACAGTGGTCCGGCAGACTCAGTGGAGAAGGGGCGTGGGCGACTGTAGGTGGGTGTCTTCGGAGTTTGGGCGCCACTTCGTTCGAAAATAAATTATTGGGAATGTCGCAGAAGGAACGAAGAAGTTTCTACGAATACAGAGAAAGGCGAAGTAAAATCATAAAGAAGTCGTTTATTTGTAGAAGTGAGTCCAGCGAAACCTTAAGGTCAGGTTTTCCCTTTGGTTAGTTTCAAGCAAATCCGCTAGTTGGGCGCTGCTGGTAAAAACTACGCGGGCGTTTGAATGTGGTTTGGTTGAAAGTGCCCCGTAAAGGTAGGCAACTTCTCAGACGTCTGTGAATGGAAGGCTGATCTCTTTAGGGGTTGCGGGGTTGGGGGGCGAGGGGCGAGCGGTTTAGAGCAAAAAAAGGGTCTTCTTCTCTAGGTATTGAAGTATTGACATAAAAGAATAACAGATTCTGGAAGAAGGGTCCGGCCATTATAAATATCTCTTTGTGTGCAAAACTTTACAACAGACCAATTTAGTTTACAACCGTTGTCGTCCACACTGCTACCTTCATCAGATATGTCAATCTAACAATCGCGACGAATTTAAATAATTATTGAAAAGTTTACTTTTGTCAAGGAACAAAAAATTGATTCCGACCGCATTTGTATTGTGATATAAACGTTTCACTTGTTATGAGAGTGAGACACAATCTTGTCTCATTAGGGGCTAATACACATATTTGTAATTTACATTGTATTTTCTGAAAACACTGAACAGAGATTTCATTTGATTACGTATTGATAAGTGTTTTTAGTCACATATTAATGTATCAAGATCATTTTTATAATAACAATGCACAACACAATGAGTACCTACTAATCATCCGAATTCTATTCCTTGTACACGAAGTCAAAGTGGAAATGGAATTTATAATCATTGAACAATTCACTATCACTGAATCACTACTGAAAATGGCGGTGAGTGGAGGTGAGCGTGTCGTAGTAGTGTGCGAATTTTGTAAATTAAATGTGGGAAAAAGGTCAGCATGTATTAAATGTGTCGACAATTGTGGCAGCTTGTCTCACAAGCAATGTTTGGAAAGTCACTGCAAGGGCGATTCCGAAGTATTTGCGAGCTGGAAGTGCAGTAATTGCCTAAGCCTAGGCATGCAGGATGCTTCTAAACCCGCCATTGTTTTTGAGGTTAAGGAAGACGACCCTGGGAAACCCTCGCTGACAGATCAACAAGGCCTAGACATAGGCCTAGGTCTAGATGCCTTTAAAGACATGCTTAACTCCTCGGCTGATCCTATACTGAAAGCAATTCTTTCACTTCTTATTGACCTTAACTCAAGAGTGGAAGAAAGCAATAAGGTTAACAGCCACCTGATGGGGAGAGTTCTATCTCTGGAATCCGACCTTGCTAACTCAAAAGCCCAAGTTAAAGAGCTGAATTCCAAGGTTAAGAAACAAGAGGAAGATTTAGACCAATGCTACAGAAAACTTTACGACTGCAATGATAGCCTACGAGAGAACAGGGCCTGGGCCAATGACTTGGAACAGTAGGCCTACAGTAAGAACCATAATCTTCTACTGAACAACATTCCTATCAGCGAGGATGAAAACACTTTCAAATTAGCCGAGCAAGTGTGTGGTGGATTAGGTGTTCCACTTGTCCCATCGGACATAGACGGGTGTCATCGGCTTCGAACCAATCCTCGCAGCAAACAACCACCGGCGATAGTAATTCGGTTCCTGCGGCGAGAACAGCGGAACTCCGTCCTTGAAGCTCGAAAGAAGAGCAAGTCGATTTCATGCCAACAGGTTGGCATTCGATTACCGGCAGGCCAAAAACAAGACCGTCAGATCTTTATCAATGAGCACCTGACTCGGGACAATGAATATGTATTGTTCAAAGCTAGGCAGCTTCGAGCAAACAATGTTGTGAAGTACGTATGGGTGAAAAATGGTGCAATATTTGTGAGGAAGGATGACAATGCGCGGTCCTTTAAAATAAAGTGTGTCGACAACCTAAACTCGGTAGCCACCGAAGACGAGATATGTGGACCATCGGAGTCAAACCAATCACAGTACCAGCATGGACAGTAAATCACCTAATACAGGTACATTACATGGAGCATGTTGCAGTATGGCTGTTGATCAATTTACCTTTGAAAACTTATTAAACCCTAAAATACCAAACCCTGATATGTCTTCCCAGGCTACAGGTCTAGACTCTAAAAATAACTTAAACTGCCTGTACATCAATGCCAGAAGCTTGAAAAATCAAAATAGAATTGATCAGATCAGCAGCTTTATTGACATGTCCTCTTTGAATATTCCGGTATTGGTGATTTCTGAAACATGGCTCAATGAGACTGAGGCACCTTTT
Organism: Sweltsa coloradensis; assembly: GCA_024449915.1. NCBI lineage: Eukaryota > Metazoa > Arthropoda > Insecta > Plecoptera > Chloroperlidae > Sweltsa > Sweltsa coloradensis. The sequence continues at coordinate 8,444 of JAMZAV010006983.1, read as the reverse complement.
TATAACTTTGTAGGATACACTGGAGCCTATAGCTGTAGATCTAATAGAATTGGAGGAGGGTTAGCAGTATTCACAAAACCACACCTAAAAGCAATATCAATTGAAATTACTTCCAATGAAAACTTTTATATTGTGGTCACAGAAATCCCTACAAAAATCAAAAATACAATCCTAATTGGCATTTATAATCCACCCAACCAAAGCAAAACAGCAAATACTAGGTTCCTGGCTAAGTTAGAAGAACTATTAGCAAATACTAGGTTCCTGACTTACTCATAATTGGTGATATGAACATCAATATCTTGGACAGCAATGCTGATGAGTACATCAACCTGCTTCACAGTCACTCTTGCCACATACTAAATAATGAACTCACGAGACTCAATCCAAATGCCGTTATGGGAGGTTCATTGATCGATCATGTAATTTCAAACTCAACCGAATATAAATTTCAAATATCCTCAATAGATAGTCCAATAAGTGATCACAGGCTCTTACTAACATCTATTTCCAACTTAGCCTACCACAGCAAGGGCAAAAAGGTGTCTAAAAGAATTGATTATGATCTGTTTGTAGTCAAACTGGAAGAAAATCTTTTGGAAATGGAAAATTGTAGGCCTAATATTGATAAAAGCACAGATGTGGACAAGTTATATGAGGACCTGGCAAACTCTATGCAAGACTCTCTCTTGCAGGCAACCATCCTTACTCCTAAAACAAATCGACATCAGAAACCCATATCTCCATGGGCTACTAGTGAATTAGTCTCTAAAATCAAACAGAAAAACAAACTTTATCTAAAATACAAACAAAAATCCCATAATGAAGCTATAAGATTGGAACTAAAACAATGTCAAACTGAGGTGACTACCCTGCGTAGGAAATTAAAAAAAGAATATTTTGCAAGTAAAATTACAGAAGCCTTTGGTGATGGCAAAACCACTTGGAAACTCATAAATCAACTTCTGTTTAACAGAGTGAACAATAACAAAGAACCATGTGGGAAACTCCTAACTGATGACGGACAAATGATAACTAACAAACAAGATATTGCTAATGCATTCAACAACTATTTTACTAGTATTGGAAGTACCCTATCCAGTAAAATTCCGACACCTAACATTATCCTTCCGGAACCTGATGATCAACCAAATTCCTTTTTTCTTTCTCCAACTGATACAAACGAAGTGATTGAAGTAATTAACAGTAAATTTAAACCAGACAAAGCCACAGGTTATGACAACATCACTACCAAGGCTATCATTTATGCTAAGAGAATCATAGCACCGTATCTAGTAGAAATCATCAATGCTTCTTTTACATCGGGCACTTTTCCTACTAAACTAAAGATTGCCAGAGTTGTACCCATCTTCAAAAATGGTATTAGAGCAGATATGTCAAATTACCGTCCAATCTCAATCTTACCTGCAATTTCAAAAATAATAGAACATATTGTTAAAGTCAGACTAGAATCGTTCTTAGAACACACTAATTTCTTTTACAAGGGTCAATATGGCTTTAGGAAAAACTCGAATACAACTTCTGCTGTTTGAGATTTAGTCACTGAGATTCAAATTAATTTAGATAAAGGTAATTATACAGCAGGGTTATTTCTTGATCTAACTAAAGCCTTCGATACTGTTGATCACAACATTTTGTTACAGGCATACGCGGAGTTGCCAATGACTGGTTCCGAGGTTTTCTCTCAAACAGGCACCAGTTCGTTAATATATGTGACACTCAAAGTAATCATGAACATAACCCCCTTGGAGTTCCCCAGGGATCTACACTGGGACCAATCCTTTTCCTAATTTACATTAACAGTCTAGGAAAGTTAAAGCTCAAAGGAAGACTACAACTTTTTGCTGACGACTCTTCTATCTTCTACTTCGGTCCAGATCTAGATTCTCTTCTAAATGACATGCAACATGATCTTAACCTCATCTCAGAATTACTTAAATCATACAAACTTACACTTAATATAAAAAAAAAACTATATAATCATTTCATCTACACATAAAAATCGAGCACATATGGTAACTCCCACTCTGGATAACATTCCATTATCTGAAGCTGACATAATAAAGTACTTGGGAATATTTTTTGATAAACACCTAAAATGGGATGCTCATATAACCAGATTATCAAAAAAAATCTCTCCTATCATTGGAATTCTGTATAAAATGTCATACTGTGTTCCACCATCCGTCAGGAGAAGTATTTATTTCTCTCTCATACATTCTCAGCTACAGTATTTAAATGTTGTATGGGGACATACTTATGAAACCCACTTGCATCCCCTTAAAGTCCTTCAGAATAGAGCCATTAAATATATATACAACCTACCCTTCTTAACTCCTACAAACTCACTTTACAAACAGCGTAACATTCTAAACATCAACTCAATTAATAAATATGAAACTTGCTTAATTATCCATAAATATGTCAATAAATTGATCTATACAACACACACCCTGCAAACACCTTCTCATGGTCACCACACACGAAATAGAAATAACCTATACCTTACTTCAGTAAACTCGAACCACGGTAAAAATTCTATCTATTTCCATGGCTACCAAATATACAATACCTTGCCGAATGCTATCAAATCCTTGTCTTCCACACATGGTCTTGGTAGCTTCAAAAAAAGATTAAAAGACTGGCTCTTAGGGGACTAAACTGAACACTCTCCTAGCTTCAGATTTGTTTCTGATAATTAATCCATTGGTAATATATATAAATATAAATATGTGAACAGTCGACATCAAAATGCATATGCATAGACTTATATGTAACTACCATGCATGTAAATAGGTAGGTAGCATAATATTTGTATCAATTATCACTTACAATTGTTTCTTAACCCTTGTCTTACATTTATTCAGCTGTAAGTTATAAGTTTTTTTTTTTTCTTTCTTAAATACAGCACATAGGTAACTGGAAACAATGAGGATAATACTCATTACTCACTACCAATAACTACATAGGATATTATAACTTAGGAATAATTTATAAGTCTCCATAGGCCTTAAAAAAAAAAAAAAAAAAAAAATGCCTTATGTCATGCTTAGGCCAATTGGCCTAAATTCTCATATACTCATTTCAGTTTTCTACTGACTTTTGTACTTTAATTTAATTTCTAACATATATTAGAGTAGCTAAATTTTAGTTTATACTTTATAGTGTCTTAAAAATGTTGAAAACCCTTTAAAATTTCATATTTCATGTATCTTGGCTTGCTTCACCTCTCACCGTTTGTAATCCATTGCTGAAAGCCCCTACAGCGAGCCTCTAGGCTCATTGGGGGCTTGACCAATAATTGTAAAAATGTAAATTTTTAAACCCATGCAATAAAGAAAAATACAATACAATTGCGATTGAATTTTCTTCCTTTTGTTGATGATGAAATGACACAACCGATTGATTCGGGAGTTAAAAATGAGACAAGTAGCAACCCCATTGGAAGACAGTGCACCGAGGTGACGACTGACGAGGATTGTATACAGGGTTTCTGTCCGACCATTGATTTACATCCGTCTGCGTCTGCGGTGGAAGAGACTTACAGATGGGTTCCCTAAATTTACCTTCAATCAAACGGGAAAAACACGTCAAGTCACGTCACGACAAGTCCACACTAAAAGCATTACGGTATAGGCTACAACAACAATTATGTGTTTTGTGGTTGATTCTCGATGTTATGATTATTATTTGGGAAAGGATGTTTTTACACACATAATGATAGAAATTTTCATATCATAATCACCATATTACATTTCGTCGATTGATTAGAACTTTGCCTGTCAGATTGTACCAGTTATTACAAATCCTCTCAACAAGAGCCCGAATGTGAGTTTGTTTGAGCTAATTGCACCCAAAAATATTATTTATTGTTTGAATAATTTTTCTAACGTGTTGGAGTCAAAAACTTTTCTCAAGTGAATGAGTTGTATCTCTTGAAAAGGGTTCATAAAGGTTTTCAACTCAGTCATAGCATAATATGGCGCGTTATTGTTAATATTGAACGTGAATATTACCTCCAGTAAAAAATGTAATTAATTATTTTAAAAATCGTATTTAGAATCTACCCCCTCGGTCACAGAACTTATTACGTGATTTTAATTTGAATTTTACTCTACGCCTCACGATATGTATAAAATAAAATAAACATTTAATCACTAACATAAAACGTTCCAGAGCCCAGCAAGCTGTCGCTTTTCATCCACTATTTGGCGCAGATAAACAAACTCTCCAGAAAGTGGATAATGCAATAAGGTGTCATAAATAATTCTAGTGTGCGAATGAAAATACAGAAATTGATAACAATTATAATTTATGTTCATCTTACCATCAGGGTATACCTTTCTAGAGAACTACCCGATCCGATCCGATGTGATACGAAATACTTTTAATTGGGATATATTAAAAAATAAGCAATGTCACCCTTTATGCTCTTATGCCAATAAACCCCGTTTAAAGGGTTCGATCAAAAATAATGAACACACACACAAAAATTTTAAGACACTAATCATGTCATTATAGCCTGTTCAATACTCGCGATCAAAAATAATATACAGTAAGAAACCACAAAATCAATGATACCTAATGATGTCGGGCAGGTAGCAACTTGTGAGTAGAAGCCTCCCCCCCCCCCCCAACACCGACCAAATACCCATTTCGATTCTGAAGGAAAGGTCTGCCCATTTAAATATATCTTTTGTGTGCAACCATTTTGGTGGTCCGCCACACCGCTGCCTTCCCCAGTTTGTCGATTTTCAACCTCACAATGTCAACAATTTAAATAATATTATATTTGAATAGTTATAATCCAAATCTTTTTTTGTAATGAACACACATTTTTTTCTATAGCATTATAGTAAATAATTGTGAAAGAAATGTAGGGCAAATTCAATTTGTGTGTGTTATCATATTTGCCACAGAAAATGAAGTGTAATTTTACTCATTTACACCTGTCCACGTTATGTACCCAATAAATCGAAACTACAATTCGAAACTATAATATATACAGTATTGTTGTAGTACTGGTACAGCAGTTTTAATTATTTCACACAAACTATTTTATAGAACCGAATTCAGAACCTTGGGACTCGACAAAGCAACGATCTCCTTATCCGCCCGAGCCAGTTCTAGGAACCAAGGTGGATTTTGTTTTCATCTTGCAATGTTTGAAAGGGACCATGATGAGTGACTGAGTCGACCTCCCCTTCCAAACACATTCGAAGCAGGCCATAAATACAAGGATTCAGTGAATGTAAATTTTGGGTTTGTTTTAGCATGCTTACTTTTTATGTTTTGGCAATTTGCACCATGCAGTGCCATGTACATGGCCACCGGCCATAGCATATGCGTTGCACGCTCTTATAGATTATAATAACACACACGAGCAATATATGCATAAAATAAATAATACATAAATTATACAAAACCAGTGCAATATTTCAATAATTTATCCAATTGCTATCAATGACACTAACGAATATTATAGTCCATTACGGAAGGCGATAAAAATAATAAACTCATACACATAAAACAGTATAATCAATGATAAAATCAATGACACTCCCGTGTCAGCACAGCACAGCATATCAATAAATCTATGAATAATGTTTTTTCTGCTATTATTATCTTATGACCGACTACATATTCGTTTTATTTCAGGGGATGAGAAGGACACAATATCGCCTATAACCGGCTTTATAACATTTACTTTTATTAAAATTGTTACTACTGGCAAACAATATGATTGTGTTGAAGGATTGTAGCGACCCCGTCTCCCTACCCCTGGCACGTGTTTAGAGGAAATAAATGCTTGCGATGATTCTACAAATCAGTAATGAGGGCAATGGAGAGGAGACTACTAACAGAATCTTGTTCTCTTTGCTTCCAGGATGTGTGTTGTTAGTGTCAGAGGATGAGAACTGGGTACCAAAGCAGTCCTCTGTGCGGGTTTTGTGTGAGTGTCAGAGGATGAGATGCTAGCGAACCAAGGCAGCCCCCTGTGTGAGTGTGTGTGTGAGTGTCGGGAGGATGAGATGCTTGCGCACCAAAGCAGTCCCTCTGGCGGGTGTGTGTGTGAGTGTCAGAGGATGAGATACTGGCGTACCAAAGCAGTCCTCTGTGTGAGTGTGCGTGTGAGTGTCAGAGGATGAGATGCTTGCGCACCAAAGCAGTCTCCTGTGCGGGTGTGTGTGTGAGTGTCAGAGGATGAGATGCTTGCGCACCAAAGCAGTCCCCTGTGGGGTGTGTGTGTGAGTGTCAGAGGATGAGATGCTTGCGCACCAAAGCAGTCCTCTGTGCGGGTGTGTGTGTGAGTGTCAGAGGATGAGATGCTTGCGCACCAAAGCAGTCCCCTGTGTGAGTGTGTGTGTGAGTGTTGGGGGGGGGTAATCGGGGGGGGGGGTGGTAATCCAGCCCTACGAACCAAGTACCCCTTTTGTCTGTTACAACGTTATATCGGGGGGGGGGGAATCCAGCCCTACGGACCAAGTACCCCCTTTTGTCTTGTTACACGTTATATCGGGTGGGGGGGGGGGGGGTAATCCAGCCCTAGATCTGGGATACCGGGGGTATCCAGTCCCTGCTACACCGGCCGCAAAAATATAATATCAGACATCGTTGCAATTTGTATAAGCCCCTTTATCATATACCTAGTTTACATTTTTCAGCTATCTTTCTTTGACTTTTAAATTAATTTTATCGATCATGGCATTAATGTTCCACCCACATAGAATAATACTTACGCTTGTAAAATCCATACGCCTCTTGGCATGTCCACACAATGAGGAAGTTCCTGTAGTCTGTATCCAAAATCCACCAATGCATGTACGTTGTACCTAAAAAAGCATATTCTTGTTCGAAATGAACAAAATTATTTATTTATAATACCATAATTAACCAGATTTGGAATACTGTTTAACAATATTTTGTAATGCATGTGCACACGAGATTATCAACATTCAAATGATCCAAAACAAGGCTATGAGATGCATATTACAATCTAGGAAAATAACGCTAATTTCTGAAAGGATAAAAGATTTAAGATGGTTTACAGTTCAAGAAAATATTAAATTATATACGTTTAACTTTTACATACAAGATTGAAAATAATTATATGCCAGGTTATTTAGAAGAAAAATTGAAGAGTGTGGAGGTAATTCATGGAAGAGAGACCAGACAAACTGCTAAATAATATTACATGACATTTTTTTAATACAACGCTTATATTTTAATGTAATGTAAGTAATAGGATTCCACGCTTACAAAAAACATGTAAAATAACATCCAAACATTAATATTCAAAGACAATACGATCTAAAAGAAGGGCCAAGCTCATGAACCAACCTATATTTGCGCATTCTTAATTTATAAACGTACACTGCCCCGAAACTGCACCCTCGAAAAGCTTAGCAAAATAGAAGAAAATTCTATTTGGCCAGGCTTTTCAAGGATGTTGTTACGAAGCAGGGTGTTGGTGTTGGTGTTGGTGTTGGTGTTGGTGTTGGTGTTGGTGTTGGTGTTGGTTGTTGTTGTTGTTGCTGTTGCTGTTGCTGTTGCTGTTGCTGTTGCTGTTGCTGTTGCTGTTGTGCTGTTGTTGTTGTTGTTGTTGTTGCTGTTCCATCCATCCATCCATCCAAATACAAGGCAGCTAACACAAGGCAGCTAACACAAGGCAGCTTACACAAGGCAGCTCACACAAGGAAGATAACACAAGTCAGCTAACACAAGGCAGCTAACACAAGGCAGCTAACACAAGGCAGCTAACACAAGGCAGCTAACACAAGGCAGCTAACACAAGGCAGCTAACACAAGGCAGCTAACACAAGTCAGCTAACACAAGGCAGGTAACACAAGGCAGCTAACACAAGGCAGGTAACACAAGGCAGCTAACACAAGGCAGCTAACACAAGGCAGCTAACACAAGGCGGCTAACACAAGGCGAAAAGCTCGTCTTTCTAGACGGTTGACGTTGTAATACTCACTTTGCCACGCTGCCAAATACTTCGAAGTATTTCCTGAAGCTTCTGGCTGCGCAATTGCATATCTGTAGTCAGGAAAGAAACTAGAAACAAAACAAACAAAATAGAGGCTTTGATCCCTGGAAGATAGTAACAGTTTTATGCTAGGTACCCGACATGGACCTAGGGCGCTGAGAGAGTCATGTACAAGGCCCTCATAGTGCTAAGATGCTACACTCAGAACACATAGTGGGGTTTATATAAAAGTCTAAGATGCTACACTCAGAACATAATAGTTTGGTTAAAATAAAAGTGCTAAGATACAACACTCAGAACATATAGTGGGGTTTATATAATGGTCTAAGATGCTACACTCAGACCATATAGTAGGGTGTTTATAATGGTCTAAGATGCTACACTCAGACCATATAGTAGTTGTTTATAAAAGTCTAAGATGCTACACTCAGA